>JAHZNE010005213.1:0-28712 GCA_027744055.1 Callyntrura sp. NNG-2020
ATCATAGCAAATCGTACAATATAAACGGATAATTAGTTGTAAGCTTATTGATGTTTATGTTGATTTGATACCACGTATTAAATATTGTTTCCCTGCCGAATCGAATGCTTCTGTTGATAGACTCATGACTCGTGAAACAATGGTGAAGGCGAAACGATACAAATACAACTTGCAAAAAGATTATGAGAGAAAGCAAGAAAGAAAGTATGGACTACGTGAGTATGCATGTTTCTATAATTATCGATTTATGTCCTGTAACGTATATAGAAAACTATTTCATTTTCTCAAAACATTGATGGAGTATTCAAAAAAATATCAAGTAAACTGTACAATGTTTTTATTGGTCATCAAACGGCATTTAAAAATGGTTTCCATTTCCAAAATCTTCCATAACGGAATCAAGCATTTGATTTGCTCAGTTTACACATATTTATTTTACAAGTCGGGGTCTGACATTCCAGCGAAGTGACACATTAATAATTCATTTAAAAGTCAATATGCAAACAAAACAAAGTCACCTATGTGGATTAAAAGGACATTTTAATGATATCCCTGTCTGTGTAGTCGTGTTATTACCGTTGTTTCGATTCATATTGTATTGTAACATTTCTAGAAACTAGGTTAGTGGGTATGGGCTCCCCAACTTCTAATGAAAAACTTACAATGCTGTGGCATGCTTAAGCAAAATCTTAACTTAAAATTTAACGGAACGGAGCCGTAATAAAATCCTAGTTGGATTTTATACTCAGTATTTTACGGTTGTAGTGCCTAAACAGGCTTTAATTTTCCCATGTCATATGCCGAAATTTCTTTGGAAAATAGATAAATCTAATTAAATAGGTTCGCCACTGCTAGTAAGGAAAGTATACGCGGTAAGTTTTCACGAGTCACGACATTCGCGACTCCAAGAGAACATAGCGAAATATACTATATGCACGAAAGGTCTCTCTACGAGTAACAAAGTACCACTTGGAGCAAGCCACATATCTTACAAGTTTGGGTTTTCTTTTTTAGATATTTCTGACAGTTGAATTCAGTCATCCACTGGTGCTAAGTAAAGTCGCAAGTTACCGCAACACTAAAATAATATTATTTATTGCTGCTTTTAATCTTTTAAAATCGTTGCTCTCTTCGTAGACCAATTACCAATTTCAGCAATTACGATACCCCCAACAAATAAATTCCATGATGCAGCATAAGTTGGGCTATTTTGTGATTTGCTGTTTTGCCGGGGCTTACACTTTCTTTATGTACCACTTAAATCATAGATTGCCAGTTGTGCGGCTTAGCAATTCAAGAGAAATTATTGCCCTTGAAATGGATAGCGACATGTCTTAACAAAATTTTTGGAAAAGCGTAAGTCTAATAAGTGTACAGAGAACATACGATTGCACATATAACACATATTTTCAGCGTTGAAGTAAATTAATTATTGCATTTTATATCTGTTTCATTTGTATCCAGTTTCCACCATTGGAAACACGGACGAAGGTATGTCAGCAGGAGCTGTGGAAGTGCACCATTGAATATTCCTATTTCACGAGTTCAAAATAGTCATGGCTTTTTCCAGGGTGGCAGAGTTGTGAGTTGTGAGACCCAATGAGACTAAGACTATGCCTTGATATGCACGAAAAACTACATATTCATATTACTGCGAAATATATATTGTGTTTTATTTCATTATTGGTAGATGTAACATAATTATCAAATGTACCTAAATAACCAATGCCATAATCTAGACCAAAAATAAAAATAAAGTAATCTGCAATGTATGTAAAGTATCCCCAATAAAATTTTGAATGGATTTTTCATACATATTTTTGGAACTATTTTTCTCCGTTCATGACATTTTTCAAAGCTAAATGCACATATTTGGTTGTAATCATAAATACCCAATTCAGATGATGTTAAAATATCTTTAATGTTACTTTACATCATTTCATTCACCAGAAATTTCAGTACAAATAAGTAAATCACAGACCATATTACAGAGTACACTCATTGTCTTTGGCACATGCAATTTTTCTACCTTCTTCAAGGTCATATACATTCCAATACTTAGTATTATTTCTGATATCTTCTAGACCATCCAACTTTAATTTGAGCATTTTCTTATCCGTTTTCGCAATTTGTTTCCAGTGGTACTGCAACTTCGACCAAATTCCAAGACACATTCGCCGCAAGCGAGGATCTATACTTTCCACGAAGATGGCATACTGGTATTCGCTTTTGACAATTTCCCGACAGCTAATTAAGTATCCTCGTTGAAGTAAGCTTATAGCTGCGTAAAGACGACAGCGTGACAGAATTCCAGGATCACCTAATTTCATTGCTATACGTAATTGAGTTAGCGATACGTGCCCCGCTTCCTCCGCCTGAACAACAAGTTAACATTTTCAACATTCAACCTATGCTATAGCTTTCAATTTGTGCTTTTAATTTAATTCCGACGAACCCAACTTGAGCTAAGATCCCCTAATGCAGAAAAGGCGCCACCAAGTGTGCTGAGCCAGGACAGTGCGTGTTCCAGGCTTCTTCGATACAATATGTTCGAATTTACCATTTTGTTCCTATAACAGACACAACACAAGCGTGTATTCTCACGTTACTAAAACTGAATTAGCACAGTTAGGTACAATTAACAATAAAGCTCCCCCTAGCTTACCCCAGTAAATCCAAAACTTCGTTTTCAGGTTCCATTAACATGACAATGACTAGGATCGGTGGTCCCTCCCTTTGAATGCAAGTCTTACCTGCGTTAGACCAAAAATTAATAAAAGATGACCGAAATGCTTGTGACCTTCGCATTTCCGATACAAAATAAGAGAGCATATATCCATCCATTTTGAATGAAGTTGCAGAACAAGGTAAATCTAGAAAAATATAAATAAAAAACGGGTCACCAACTAAAATTTTTAAATTTAATTCCTTGTTCATGAGTGAATTTAATACTACTTTTACTTTAATAGTCAATTTAAGTAAAATATGACATACATGCGCCCTGGCGGTGTTGTCTACAAGCAATTTTTTTACGTAATGTTGATGACGCTGACGGTGAAGAACCACTGTTGTTACATTTAATCTTTCTTTCGACAATATTTTTCTGTTTCGTCTTCCGTTTTCCCTTAACAAGTGTTTTGGCGTTTTCCTTCTTGTGCAACTTTAATTCAGGTACGCAGTCTCTACACACATCACTAAAATTGTAACGTCGAGGTACCTTTAATACTCCATCGGAGAAGCATCTACTTGACCGCTTCAAATTAGCAAACTTAGGATAATCATCTAATGTAGACGGAAGACTAAACGTCCTGGAGCGCCAGCGTCGTTGTTTATTACTGATTACATTGTCACGCTGACAAGAAACCAGCGTTAGAAAAAGTTGACTTTCCATGAGCCCATTAGTATTTACACAGAAAGCAGTAGCGTTTTCCACTGATAATGACCGATAAGTTGATTTCACTCGAAGGGACATTTTCTATCAATTTTCCGGTTACGATACGTACGACGTAAATAAGCAAAACTCCTTCCGACTCGAATAAGACACTTTACAGTCGCACTCGCTAGACGAACAAAATATCTAGTTCAACAAAGTTGGCAACTCATGGGCCCTTCACCATTTCTTTGCATTAAAGATTTATCAAAAGAAAGACACGGTACGGATCGTGAACGGTCACATGTTTTTGTTTGTAATTTTATTTTTCACTCGGCGTAGGTGTGATTTCACTTCGTTTGGGTTTTTGTGTATTACGCTCAGCTCGATTCTCACATTCTCACACACTCACAATTGACCATTGCTACATTGTAGTGTTTATGTAGACTTCAGCTTGAGGAAGCTGAAGCTTTTAGTTCAACTACACACCACGTGCAGGTGCACTAGCATTGCTTCCTGCATTTACCAGTGATACATACATTCCTATAAATTTAATTTTAATGTTCTATTATTATATATAATTCAGCGATATATAAAAAATTAAGCATCTGTAAACTTAAGAAAGTTAAATCATGAATCATGAAAAGCGGACAAAATGAATTACAAATCTTAATTTTCTTTTGGGGATTTCTCAGGGAATCGTGAACATGCATAGGGGCGAAATGAAATAGAAAAGTATATTTTTAGAGAAACAAATTCAAGTGTCAATGCTATTTTAAATAAAGTAAAATTGAAATATTGCAGTTTCCAACTGTAAACTCTCGTTTTTTTTAATTACAATGAACTTGGAATGAAATCGCAAATACCAAAATGCATTCGTAGGTACAGTACAGTAATCTGCTTGCTGGTTGTTATTCATATTCTCAGAATGTCAAGCAACAAAGCTGAAATTAGTACAAAAACCTAAAATTAGAGCTTTTATGAAAGTGAAATCAATTAGGTTCATTACTATAGTAGCTGCATTGCCAAAGGGATACCCATTTTGCGACGTTCATTCTCGCAAACAAAAGTAGAAAACGCCTTCAATGCCAATTCCTTCGATCGGTCTCAAAACTTTTAAAAAAATTCAGATATTTTCAAGGTTGTATGCGTGAGTAGAGAAGAACATTACTGGGCAGTTTCCAAATGCCCCACCCGTGCATTTGCATACTGCATAGACCGGCCGGTGCACGACAGAGACCCCCATTGTCTTTTACCACGTGTTAAATTAGGTAGAATTTTTTAATGATACTAATTAATAATGATTTTCGTACTTGATTGGCAGTTAAAAGTGAGTTATTAGAGATTTACAACAATACAAGTCAACATGTATTTTATTCAAACTCAGAATCAATTTAGCAGTTTAGGAAGTATAACAAATCGTGATAATACTAATTAACGTGAAAAATTTTGTACTTATTTTAAGTTATTTTCTAGAGAAGATTTTAATGTCTTAAGTAACGGACCATTTATAACAAAACAAAATATGTTATGATTATTTGAAAAGACAGTAGACAAGGAACTTCACTAAATTATTTATTTCTGCTATACTATATAAGTTGGATTCACATAAGTCAATTGGAAATATTGTGAAACGTTTACATGACCGTATTCGGGCGTTTGGCAATCCAGTTTTTGATTTGAGGAATAGAAGTGACGGCTTCCTTGTGCTTTTTTAGCAGTGGAAACTCATCGGTCAAACCAACCTGCATTTCTTCATTGGAAAATGGTGGAAGATGTGGTGGCATAACCAATGGGGGTTCGCCGCTCTATTTAAAAAATTTTAAAAAGTTACATACGTAACACTTCCAGTTCTTTTATTCTTAAATATTTCACTAGACTTCTTGTAAGTTATTAATACGTACCAAGGGGTTGTCAAAGAAAGAGACTATGTGTGCCAGCCAAAAGTCCGCATGTGTCACTTTCTTTCCCAAAATGTAATCGCCATTTTCCTCTTCAAGTATCTTTGAAAATTTTGCGTAGTACAACCTAAACTTGGGATCGAGAAGTGTTGCCTTGGCTTCCGTTCTTTTTGCTACATCAGGCTGAAGGAGAATATTTTGACGCCATGCTAAACATTAAAAACACTGTTTAAAATCCTGTTTACGATTATGAAAAGTGAATATGCGCCAAATTAATTATTTTGAAATGAGATTTAACCATCGTATAAATCGAAGAGCATGCTCGTTATTTCGTCGAGACGAGCATTATCCCACTCGTTGTCACCAACCAAACCGTGTTTACTGGCCAAATATCTGGAAATGACGCGGGACTGAGAAAGTTCTCGTTTTCCTTCTTCATAAAGCACGGGAAGTTGTCCAACAGTGCTTGCAAACTCTACAAAAATTGATTTATCAGTTTAAAAGTTCAAAATTGAAGACAACACAGATAAGGACTGAAAAGTACTTCAAAAAACAAACCTGCTTTCTTTTGGGTATACCATGCTATCATGTCTGTTGGTATTCTATCATCTTCATACGGAGTTCCAGTGTATGCAAAAATCCAACGGATCGGTTCTCCTAAACTTTTAAAGTTGAAGTACGCCAAACGATATTTAGGAGCGTCAGAAGCCATTATTCCGCTGATCAAAGTAAGTCCTTAACAAGCACAAGAATTCACCTTCGTCAGTCAAGAAGCCAGGAGGGTTGAGTTGGAACTGATTTGAAAGACCATAAAGGCCATAAATGTCATTAAGCCGTTCTACATACCCACCGACATGATTCGCCGGCGGCTAAAAGAGCTGTCATGAAAGAAAAATTCTTCCAAGGCCACGGGAAAGGAAACAAAAACATGTTGTATTATGCTATTTTTCATACGGTCTGGTTCGGTTGGGCAGGTTTTGGATTTTGATTTAAAAGTATAATAAGGAGACGTAAAATTCATTTTTCACAAGATATGTTTGTATGTAGTAGCATAAGTCAACAGGTGTATAGCTATGCTCCTGCACTTAGGGAAAAAAGCACTAGACTGGGGTCCTAGGAATATATGCAAGAAAGATGTAGGTATGCATGTGAAAAATTTCTAACGTTTACCAGAGGTGGTACATCCCGTTTTTCACGGAATAGGAAGCGGTACTGAAAGCTAAAAACTTGTGTATCGGTAGCGGTAGCAAAAATAAGCCAAAAGTTTTGATCGTGCGAAGTGTCAAGTAAATAGTTGCAGATTAAAATCTCTTCTTCGTGTCAATATTATCTTTGTCACATTGCTTATTATTAATCTACTGTAATGTGCCTTTGCGGAAAAAATAATAGTGGGTCGTGACAAAGGATCTTATACAGTTTTAATGATTACAGGGTAGGATGCCAGTGCCAGGATAGGATGAGATGTTTTCATGTCTTTTTGTCTTTTAAAATTGCCACTTAGAACCAATAAGCAAGACCCAATTTCTTAAAAATACAAGTCCGACAAGTTGACAAACTGACAAACATGTAAAAACTTTGTCCATTTAAATATATGGTCCCCAACAGTGACAGGTACTTGAAAAATTTGTCAAATTGGCAGACGGTAATTTTTATGAAATTGGGTCCAGGTGTAATGTTAAAATATGGAAAAATACATGATGCAAATAATGAGGAAACGAGAATGAAGTTATCAGGCATGGCGTTATCTATGTAGAGGGTTGCATAAAGTATGATACTCTCCCCCGTTCTCTCTCCCCTACTCTCCCGAGTTTGAAAAGTATGTATTCAATACTTTTAGAGAACACAAAAGTTTCCGCTTAACTACATTATGTACTTACATTATTGTTAATGATTTCGGGTTTAGAACAGGTTTCATTTTGATATTTTAGATCATGAAATGATACCAGAAACATACATGTTATGTTCCTTACCGCTAATGCGTGTCTATGCGAATTAAATTAGGCTCGAACAGTTTACGTTTCATTTAGGAAGAACAATTATAAATACGATTTTTCACACACACACACACACATTTGTAGTTCTTACTTAGCTGGAGAACAATGTTAGTTAACTGATAAATAACCATTAACAACATCGCAACGGTGTTTCGTTCACTTCACCATCTTACATGGCCTCCAACTCGGTTCTCCTCTCCATCCCGGTTCTCTTTTTCCTTCCCTGTATATCCGCCAGTTTTTCCAGTATAATTTTATCCATCCTGTCTGATGACAAAATGCTCACGCCATATGCCACATCGTGTAAAACCAGGCTTTAGCAGTTTTGCTGGAAAATAAAAATTTTGTTTTCCATTTCTAGGCCATTAGGCCAACCACAAGACGTTGTGGTTGACCTTGCTGTTTACTGCTTCTATTGTTTGTCTTCGCCTTTTACTTTTGCCTTGGTGATGTTTTTATGCTAATTATTCTTTTTCATCTAATTTCCTCTTATAATTTCCCACTATTTTATCCTCTATCAGTTTTCACCACACGACAATATGCGCTTGCATTGATTAATTGCTCGGGATTTCGACTCAAATTTACATAGTGCAATAATACTCCAAAATGATCCAGCCTTTATTAGGCATAGTGCCAGATGAAATTATAACATTCTAAAATTCACAATGAATGCGAATGGCGGACTTCCAACAAAAGATGGAAAAATGCTTAAGATATATCAAATTCTGCAATATTGGTAACACCGGTCACCGGTAGGAAAACTCAAAAATTGGATACCATCGGTAGCGGTAGTTGTATGATAATATGCCCATCTCCCATCTCTGCAGTAAACGTATTTTAATTTTGTAATAATTTGCTAGTAAAAGTATATGTAATCCATCCATGGCGTTGGCGTTACTACATCATGCAATATTAATGGTCGGTTCGCTGAGTATGACACTGACACTGAGTTCATTTGTAGGGACTACTTATACATCATAATCGAGGAGAATCACGACAATGAATTTCCACTTTTAAACGCATGGATATATGTATATACAATGTCGAGAATATGTCGTATGCTATATTACATACTCTCAAACAAAATCAGTATAAAAACAAGACAAACCAGTATGAAAAGTGGAGGGGATGGAAGCCACGCCACTGTCCAGATCATCAGAAAAATGTGAAGGAAAAGGTTGATGCTGAACGAATACAAATTACTACATGCATGGGCAAGCAAGTACTTAAAATGGTCTATAAAAAAGTTCATAAAGCGTAATAGTACATAGGTACATATGTACCATGTCCATTTACTTAATTAACAATTCAATTTTTAAATCATAAATTGTAAAGTCAAATTGTGTTTATTGTAACAATATTGTTACATGTATGTATATCTTCCGTATATTGATTACTGCAATATAAAGCATTTTTTATTTGTTGTTCATCTTCATTCATCCTTATTGATAATTTGTATAAAGATTTCAGAATGGCATAAGTTGAAGAATGCGAAATGCAGCATTAATATTACGATGTATTTTAAGGAAATTTCCTTTATTTCACTTCGTACTTCCATTTATTTCGTTCCGGATTTAAAATAAAAGCAATAATTGCGGGTTTTCGCACGTTAGGATTTATGACATATTGTGGTGGTTCGCCATAGTGATTTACTTCGTCGTCGTGATGACTATTATTTCTGTTGTATAAGTGACCATAGTATCACAACTCACAAGTTAAAGTCCAATGAGATAATGGGTAATATTATTCACTTTTTCTCATATCTAGCGATCCAATTTTGTGTTATAATATCTATATCGTTGAATAAAGGCAAACAATTTGTGTCTTCACAAATTGAAGACTTCCACTTTTTACCTTTATGATGCTAGATGTATTACATATCGCTATGGTAGATGTGACATCTTCTGCCAGAAGGTCATCAAGATTTTACCTGCGCGAGGTTTGTGCTTTTGAAAAGAACACACTATTATTTACACGTATCTTTGTACTTAATGTCTAGTGTAGGCGCTACCCCTGTTTTGCTCTGTTTGTATTTTGGTTACTGAAGGATTTCTGCTTTTTCAGTCTTAAACTTTTTACGTTTCAGGTACTATTTTTCGCAAAATCCAATTACATATTCATTACATTACAGGAACACCTTTTCCACAATCACAGCGAGAATTATATGCATGCAGTGTTGAAGAACAAGTCGAATGCACAAAAAATTATAGGAAGGCAGTATAGGAAGCAGTAACAAGGGAATAACCGTATAGGCAGTGTTGAAGAACAAGTCGAATGCACAAAAAATTATAGGAAGGCAGTATAGGAAGCAGTAACAAGGGAATAACCGTATGAGAATTTTAGCAGTAGCACTGAAAATGACAAATGATATAAAGCTAGCTACCGTTCACCTACATATAACAAAATTTTATCGTTTTTTCTACAACAATCTTATGGCTCCTGCCGGCACGAAGTAGCAAAAAGGCAAAAAGTAGCACGTTCATTTTTTGTTAACAATGTGAAAGATATTATTAAAAGTTGAGGTTATGTAGTCACTTCAAAATCAAGAATTTTTAAATATGATTCCGACAAAAAACTTGTTAGACAGACGAATTACTGATTCCGTCCACAGAAACATAATTAAGCTTACAGAGACGGTTTTTTGACGGGTAATGGATGGAAAAGTGACCGTGGCCTTGACTGTAATATTTGTAACATTGCATCATCATCGTGCAGATACATGATGAGAGCCACGCTACTTCCACTGCTATCAACCGGACCGACGCGACGCGACATTGTGTGATGGTACATGTACAATTTAAGAGCAAAATACGATGTTAGATAAAGATAATTTTGTACTTGCTCGTTGCTCATTTACTTAAATGCAGGAGTTGCTCATTATTGTAAACAAACCACAGACAAACTGAACAGTTTCACATAACATGTTATGTGAATGTGTTAAAGTTAAATGAACGTTTCTGGTATATTTTGGTGGTAGAACTAATTCAGTTGCCAGTTGGTTACAATAAATATATGTTAGTTGTGATGAGAGCAAAGCAAAGTATTTTGATGCACGATACAAATCATACAGAGTAATTAAATTGAACTTTGAATCGAACTGAAAAGACCCTAGTAATTAAACATCATCCGATGCCCAAAATTTAATATGACGAAGTTACCAAATGCCTTCTTTTGAATACATATAAAAATGTAGACTAATCCATGCTCCTTATTTTCTTTATCTAGAGAGTGTTATCTATCATTAATTTATCTATCCAGATATTTTGGTTTTTAGGTCAAACCATGCAGGCTAATAAACAAGAATGAAGTTTATCAAATTACACAACTTATTACGAGTGCCTCTTAATGGCTACACCCATGAAATTTTAACTATTTTATTTTATAATGTTCATGTCATGTCGTTAAGTGCCACGATCTGTCAACTTCATATCAATCAAGTATAAACAGTTTAGTTAATAGCAACACTTTCATATACTTAATCTTAAAATACCCCGGGAAAGAATTTTTAAATAGTTTTGAAACAAGAGGTAGTAGAGAAGAAAGTTTTTAGACCTTGCAATATTAAAGCTCGTTAACTCGTTACATTGCAAACATGGATCCGGAACGCCATATTTTTATTCGTACCCCTTTAATGCACAGTAAGCCGCTGTCTGACATAGCGCAAAGGGAAGTTTATCTTAAGCTGGAAAATACGCAACCGTCTGGCTCTTTTAAACTTCGAGGTCTCTCTGTTTTGTGTCAGGAGGTGAGAAACCGTTTCTTGAAATCCGGAAACATATTATTAAATATAATAAAAAGGCAAAGCAGTAAGCTTTACCTTACTTTAAAGTAAAGTAAAGCACACGTCCATGCACATCTATTCAGTCAATAATGTCTGTCTAACATTATTAGAAAATTAAACAAGGATGCACGAGCTTACTCGGCACGTCAGGAGGAAACGCCGGTTTGGCTGTGGCCTACTCTGCTGAGAAACTTGGCGTACCATGTGACATCTATGTTCCTGAATACGTTCCGCCAAGAATGCTAAGAAAATTGCAATCTTACAATGCCAACGTAACCATTATTGGAAAGGACTGGCAAGAAACTAATGCGGCTGCTCAGGAGCTCCTTCGTAAGAACCCCAGCATTGGATTCATACACCCTTATGAAGATCCACTTATCTGGTGAGTTGCTGATGCACAGGGAAAGATTAAAATTTTGTAACATGCAACAATCAGTTCTTCTGCTACACAATAATATTTTCATAGGGAAGGCCATTCTACCCTAGTAGATGAAATTAAGGAAGATTTAAACGGACGCGTGCCATCATGTTTAGTTTGCTCAGTTGGAGGAGGAGGCTTAACTCTTGGTCTCTTGCAGGGATTAAAGAAAGCCGGTTGGGACACGGTTCCAATATTATGTATGGAAACTTTAGGTGCAGAGTGTTTTTATTTGTCAGTGAAAGATGGAAAACTTGTAACTTTGGATAAGCTGACGAGCATTGCGAAAACGCTAGGAGCCCGGGCAGTCTCCCCAGCCCTCTTTGAGTCTTCAAAAAAATATCCAATAGTGTCTGAAGTATTAAGTGATAAGGAAGCTGTAAATGGCTGTATCCGCCTTGCAGGTAGAGTAGAATGATAATCCATATTTTTTAAAAGATATTCCATATAATAATAAATTATAACGTATAATGATAATTCACTGTGACCGGGAAATATATGTCGGCTTCTTTCTTTAAACAGACGATCACGGGTTTTTGGTAGAACCCTCTTGTGGAGTGACAATGGCTGCAGTGTACTCAAAGGTCGTACCTGCAGCATTGGAAAGTCGGGGATACAGGACTGACAATGGTCCAATTGTACTAATCACGTGTGGAGGCAGTGATATATCACACGAAATCTTAAAGAGTTTTGCAGATATGTATGATATTTCATTAGAAGATTAGAATTACATTATAACCTGTTTTCAATAAAACTGTAAATCAAATGAGCAACTACCGAAGGTGTTAGCTTAAATATTTATTCTCACTACAAATTTACACAAAACCTTGCATGGCAACATTTTGAAGAATGGGGACAGTTTAAGCTCTATAACTGCCACCGTACGGCGTACTGGACTGTTCGGTCTGAATAGGATGCACATGTCCCGGCATGTACAATTATCCAGGATCCCTAGAAATTTCCAAGGCGGACGGATTGTTAAAATTTTTTTGGGAAAAATTGACGAAAAACGCAAAAGAAAATGAAAAAATTCACATAAATGCTTGGAAATATTGAAATTAGCCGTGGAAATCTATAAATGTGGCTTCCAGGATCCTTGGAAATTTTAGGGGCTTGGAAGATTGTTATTCATCCATGTAACGTACTATGACCTAATGCATGTACATTCCAAAGACGTCCGGGTGACAATGCTATCGGGAGTTCGTGGATTTCATACAGACAAACGGGATCGAGGTGTAATGTCTAATGTTAAAATGGTACTTCCACGGACATCTTTGGGTAATTTCGTTTTTTGAAAATACAGATTCCAAGTTTTTTATGATTTGGCTGGCTAAGTCTCGCCTGCCTGCCGACGTCGTGACAACAGGCAAGTGCAACAAGTAAGCAAGACAAGATACATAGTACGTCCAAGGTTTATACATATTTATCTCTATTGAAACTACTATTAGTAGTTTCAATAGAGATAAAGCTTGTATATAGACGTTGAGTACGTCAATTGGAATTGAGTTGGTAAGAGAGACGTTAGAAATACTGGTGAATCACCAGTGTTGATTCATGACGACAGCAGCCGAAAATGCAACGGAAAATAATTCAATTTTAATGTGGTTTACCGTTTCCATCTGCATGACATTTCCTCTTTGACCATAAATATTTCTGTAACAGTAATAAACTTAAAAAATTTGTCATTTACTACACATAGAATGAGTCGTACTAGACTAGACTGTTTATTACGAGTACAAAGAAAATGCATTCTATATCCAGTACATAACATGTAGTTACATGAGTCCTTATTAATATTACTTGTTTCTACGCATTGCATTTTAATATAAAACGTTGATTAGATCAAAATCGAAGAACATACTACTGCTTTATCTATTTAGTAGTTACAATTAGTACTTAAATTTGGATTTGAACAATAGCTGGCAATATATTACTATTACTATTATAATTCTACGTAATCATATACAATGACACTTTAAGGGACGTTGACGCTATACGTTGGAACTACTATTACGCCCTTAGCATTTTTGCTTCTCTTTTCTCTTTCAACTCTAGTAATTGTTGTTCCACTACTTTCTTCCTTTCTTCTAAAAACTCTCCATATTCCTTTGGATCCAGGTCTTTGACTACTTCAATTCCACAAGTTCTCGCTAATCGGATTGTATTTTCACACAAAACTTTCAAGTCTATAAATCTTACTACTGGATCCTGTTTCTTGAGCAGAGAAATTTCATATATATGCTTAAGGGTAACTTTTCCTGCAATTTCCGAAGCTGAAAAAATAAAGCGTGACAGACATTGTAATTAGAAAGCAAATTTATTGATACTTATTCAACTGTGACTGTATATGAAATCGAGCTTTATAATCAAGATTGATTGTATATATATCTACAAACAAAGCGAAGTGAGTATCACAATCACAATGTGTTAAAAAATTTAATTATTTTAATCTTACGTGCATTCATTGAACCTCTCTGGATTCCAGCAGCCTGTTTCAAAAGCCACGTGGTAGGAGGATGGTGAATAACTAATTCGTAAGACCTGTCGGAATTTATCCGAACTCTGCATGGTAGTGGAATACCTTCCTTCATGTCCTTAGTTCTTTCGTTAAAGTCTTTACAAAAAGTCGCAATGTTTATTCCTCTCTGAAATATGGTAACATAATTTTTATTTTTAATCATTCTTATCCGTACTTTTGTACAATCGCCAGCGTGTGTGTACTTTGATTATCAAAGCATTCAAGGGTCTACACCTACATCCAACTTCGTGTTGTTAGTTTGTTCGTGTCAATTAATGTGCTGTATTTCTATTATACTGACATACCTGACCCAACATTGGTCCCAAAGGGGGACCGGCAATAGCCATTCCAGATGGAATATTCGTTTTCATTATAGTTCCGTGAACTACTTTCTCCACCGCCTTCTTCATCCCCTTCAATTGTTGTTTCATAGGCACTTTAGACATGCTGATGCTGTTTACTTGGAAACTTGTAAAATTCTAATTACGAACACTAAAACCTTCCTTAGAGGAGTACAACCAGGTTATTTTACGACTCCAACTGGGGAAACTATTCGCTCCCGTTCATTACAATAGTCTAGACCTAGGATGTAAGCTCGTTCATATTCTTTCGCGACACATTCTACTCACCATAAAAATATTTCCCTATGAAACAAATTCACAAATCACAATTGCGCTTAGAGTTGTCTCAGTATTAGCTCAGTGTATCAGTACACAGTAAGTAAAACGTAAACTGGTAATAATAACTACCTCACATTTTTTCTCATGATCCTGAAAAATGCAGATATATTATCACTTTCGAACCTTCCTTCATCCTCCGATTCCGATCCTCTTGCAAAAATGGTTCATATATTCAAGATTTATGCTTCCGAAAACACCATAACAACACATGATTCGCGCTGTTACTCGATGCTTGCTTCTGTCAATTGTTTTAGAGCTCATAATACAACATAGACCTGTAGAGCTCCATGTCGGTGACGAGAATGTGCGTGTGCTTTTTTGTTTTGGCAGTATTTTTTTCATACTGCACATATCATTTAACATTTGCAAATTGTCATATTACTTCAATGGTCAATAAGCATGCTCAAGCTCATCATCATTTGAGCATATCAATAAGTATTTATAATTGAAGAAACCATACCAAATGAACTTTAGTTACGTACATTTACAATATTAATTTATTGTTGTTGGAACTCGTTGGAATATTTATCAAAAAACGACGGTAACCGTTGCAAAATTCCTAAAAATGGTAAGATGAAGGCAAGTTGCAAGTTGGACAGCTAGTCACGCACAGCTTGCTCCGATCCGACTTGTAACAATAGACTATAAACTATAATAGTTTTACCTTTAAAATGACAAGATAGCCAGTGGACTCGTAAGACTACCGACCTTGTCATTCCAATTCCATTGGAAAACTGGAAATCGTTTACTATTCAATTTACATTTCTCATCTCATTTGCATACAATTTCGGTGCATCGACGCAAACATCAGTTTTATGTCTTACTGTGGGGTTATGTTTATGAAGAATCATTTACAAGAAAGAAGAAAGTACCATGCTTTCTCCATGTCCATATACTTACTACCTTATCATCTTTGTTGTAGTTGTAAGTTGTAAGCATTCAATGAAATATATTTTTTAACGTTCATCAGCTCTACCAAACTGGCAAAATACAACTTATCATTTCGTATAGGTTCAGCCAGATAAATTATTTCATATATTGTATATGTTCATTCAGTTCATTTTCAATGTTAATGTTCATTTTTTCTTATGTTGTTTTGTTCATTCGCATAAATCATAAATTCCGTATAGAGATAAAGGTATTATATAATAAGCAATTAGTGTGTAATTTCACGTCATCACGATCACGTTTAATAAATTGAGCATTGTATCAAAGTCGATTTTTATTATACAAATAATACATTTTGCATTGATATGTAGTGTTTTATTTTACTCCCCCACACCGTAAATGTCGCAATTTGTTGCCATTGTTTACTAGGAAAGTTGTAAGGTATGATTTTCGGATAATCAGAAATTACTAATTCTACATAACCCATCTCTTAAAATACATTTGTAATGTCAAGGAAATTCTTTATCATCACTTCACCGCAAGTTGTAAAATCCGTGAGCAAGTGTCCGATTATGTTATTAATAAATTATTGTAAATTATGTTGTTTTGTTTAATGCTGACCAGTAGCTGACACAGAAATACAATACTATCACATTAATAGAACGGTATGGTATATGTCCAGACAATGCTAGTTAGCTATTAATTCCAGCGTTGTCAAAAATTTGTCTATTCAGACAGTCTAGAGTTGAGAATGAGTGATTACTGAAACTCATGACAACTAACACTGTGTCACGTGCTGATGTTGTTCGCATGTCACGAACACGAATTTCATTTTTCCTTTAATATAATGTGTTGTTAAGTAACAATTAGTCAATATGTATCGGCGATTTAAACTACAAAAATATTGTAAATCTTATCGAACCAATATTATCTTGAATCTTGAAATGATATTAATGGGGTATTTTACTCTACTAACAACAAGTTGTACTTGGTATGTTATTTGTAATGTGTGGTTTTTTTTGTTTAACGCTATTTAAATGCATACTTGGTAGCACTCTCTAATTGGTGATCACTGATCAATGATAATCTTTCATGACAGCAGGCAGGGGAGGCAGTTTCCCTTTATGTGTTCAAATAATTTTTTGGCAGTATTTTTAATTAGTTAAATTTTTAAAGATCAAAGCCTGTATTTCGTTACCTTCCATATATACTTGTCATTTGAAGAAAATCACAAGTTATGGACTACATGGCTAATGCCTTACAAAATTCAAGACAGAATTCTTCACGTATTCCAATCCCATTGTACCAAATGTTCTCAATAAGTTTGTCAAGCAAGATTGTTTATTGATGTTTCTCTCAACTTTGTGTGGGCACCAGGTATCGGACTGGGCATGTATTGTAAGAAAAGGCTCCTGCATCATTATCGCTATGCACCAGGGACCAAGATGAAGTGATTTTGGCGTTCGTTATATGCCTTGTTCTTTCTGAGTCAGCAAGGACACGACTTACTATTACTGTTCGTTGACGTCCCAGAAAATTAATTTGCTTAGGGGGATACATACATACATTAATTCAGGTATTTCACAGGCATAAACATCCATCATTAAAGAAAATGACTTGGTCGTATCACCAGCAGTGCAATTACTATTGTCCTTCAATATTAATAGTAGAAAACATACGCATGACTATGACAATTTTAAGCAGTTTTCCATGACGCTTTAAACATTCCACGAATATAGCCAGACACACAGCCTTTGTGTTGCGTTAGAAAGAACCAAATAACCAAGCTTCTTTCCGTTCTATAGAAATAGCATGAATCTTGCATGAAAAGTTTATTTCATAAAACATTATATATGACGACAACTTTCAATTTGTCTTCTTGTGTTACGTATCAGATCAGTAGTATCTTGCTTACATGCCACATACTAGTAGTACGTATACGACGAATTTATAATTGTGATGGTGAGTGATAGAATGAAAATCAAAGGGGTTTTGTACGACTTGTAATGAAACGACAACGACGAGGAAGTAAGAATTGCTTGTTCACGTAGTCCTACCTGTGTCTAATGTTAAAGTTTATTATCAATAACAGGTATGGAACTGTACGTGGATGTGGATAGGTGTATAAATGTTCATTTCGTCGTGACGTAAATGGAGATGATGATTTCTGTTGAGAACAAGAGCAAACAAAAATCCCACTATATACTATTTCAACTGCCAACTACAAGATAAATTCAATTCTTCCTGCATCTAAAATTTGATCACTAGATGTGTAAACGACAGTACAGCAAAGGCAATGCTGTAGATTGGTTGCCCTATGGGAATATGATATTTTTTTAAAAACAGAGCAGCTTTCTGAATGTACCTATTATGTAACGATAACTAGTTCGTTTTTTAGTTCGTTATAAATGAAAATAAGCATCGTTGTAACCATTGCAGATATACAACAACGCAACATCAGTTAATGCAGTACTTTTACAAAGAAAAACTTTGCATAAAGATGTAAGTTACATTTCTGCAAAAAGTAGCATATTTCAATCAGAAGTTACCTTTTTCGAAGATATGCACCTAATAGTATAATTTGGAGCTCCATGCCGAAACACGTATATATTAATATTAATCATGTTAATTCTCTTACCCTGAACCTCCAGGTTCCAATTATCAGTTTTTATTGTTTTATTATATTATAAAGATACAATCTTTATAATTTTACCCCAACGTACTATAAAACTAAAGCCTAATCCGAGCGTAACCTGTATAAAGCCATAATTGTTGCCTTAGACCAAATTGTTACCGTTGACACTGTTACCATGCATGGAAAAAAGTTTGAACTTCAAATGTGCCTCTGTAGCAGTGAAGCAATAATGACTGGATCCACATATAACCTTGGTAATAGTATGTCAATTTCAGCCCAAAGCAAAAGCGCATTCATTTACATTTTACATACAAGAGCGATGACGCAACGGCTGGACGTCACAACAGACTGAAGTGACGAAGCCAAACTTTACAATATTAAACGTACTTAATATATATTTACTTCACTTCATATTTCTTATAATACGTATATGGCAAAGCATGGCCTATGAGTCAGAGTGAGACAGCTTATAAGCTTATTATGCACTTTGATTGGTTGATGTTCTTATACGAATGTTAAACAGAGTATATGGTATGGGCTATAAAATTATTAGATATGATAAAAATAAAAGTTACATGTTAAGTTTTGTAATAAAACGGTATGCAGGAATGTATGTACTTAAAAGTAAGTAAACCACATAACACATTCAATGCAGATTGCATTTCACTCTACAGTCGTGTTTATGAGTACCCACATCCCTATCGCATATAACAGCAAATAACACAATCCAAGCATTACAGGACGGAGTTGTAAATCTTAGTGGACTCGGACTTCCATCCCAGAGGCCAGAATCTCACCTCAGAACTACTACAGCACAGTGATACCATTACCACCAGTACCACAACGACTTTCGTAACTCTCGTATTTGTAGAGGTAGAGAGAGAGAGATCAATGTTCAACATTTTTCATTTTATAAGCATATATCCTCAAGATTGGAAATTAATCATTATCAGTATTGTTCAAGTATTAATACAAACGACAGCACCATAGCCATAAGTACTATTTGTGCCCACGAGTGAGGAACATGAAGCAATCATAATATTCCTTGGAGAAAAAGGGAGGACATCCTTACCATCTACTTCGTCTATTTCACCTTTTTTGTGCACGAGATTTCAAGGTAATTTGCCGATAGCGTTAAGTATGTGGTGGATATATTTTTAGTGCAACCTTGTTCTTTTGCAAAGACTCTTTGCATAGTAATTTTGCACACTTTAATCATTTTCACTTTGCCATTCCTCCAATTGTTGAAACAGCAATATCAATTTATTCCTGTAGTTGTTATAGAGTGCGAACTGTGAGAAAGCATAAATTTATAAAAAAATATGTGTATAATATATTGATACTTATTTTGTGATAATTAGTAATTTGTTAATCAATAAGTAGCAAAATAAACTGGAGCTTGATGGATTCTAATTGAATTTGCAAGTGTGCTGCACACTAATACATCATATTGAATATGCATTTCACGAGAGGCAAAGTCGTGATTAGGAATAACATATTCTTTAAACTGTAGCAGATTTAATTTGCTACCCTTATAATCTCGTATGTACTTTTATGGTGCTTTATTTTTTCAGGTTCAACTGTGACGGCAATTTTATCCGAATTAAAATTTTTAAAGTGAATTTTTACTGAAATACAAATTCAAAATGGGTAGTCGTCCATCCCTTCTTTTGCGTGATGAGGAACTTGCAGAAATCCAGAAAGAAACTGGGTGTAAGTTTATACAGAATTTACCAACATGACACCTATAATTATTTTACTATAACGAAAAGCAGAAAAATAAAATTCCTTGGTAATGGCAACAATAAATGCATTTTTATATTATTTTTTTCGCTCTTCGCCATGGTAAAAATAAATGTCATGTTGATCAAGCACACAGTTATTTGGTTGCAAACAGTTTGTTCTACATTTTTGAAAATTAAACAAATAAACGTTTTTGTTTAATTTGTTGTCAATTTGTGTGCATTTCAACAATGTATAATTATGTGCGGTGCTTGATGTTGGTAACCTTATTAGTTGACCATCTTAACTTTTGTTATTTTTTTCATGTAGTCACTGCAAAATATCAGGTATGCTTTCAAAATATAATTTGATGAATGGTTTCTCTGTTAATAATAATAATTATTACCTATGTACATTATGCTATGCGATAATAACTATCACGTTCTTCCTGTGAATTTTGCCAGTGAGGACCAACTTTTGAGCATTGCAGAAAGAACGATCCTGGAGTCCGACATGGATGGAGATGGTATGATTGGGTTTGAAGAATTCTGCAAAGCTTTGGAACGATCTGAAGTGGAACAAAAAATGTCCATTCGCTTCCTTAATTAGTAGTTATCAATATCATCCCGTGCTATTTATAAGGTACAGACGAAACTGGTTGGCAAACATTCGGTTTCATTTCCTAAGATGACGCGTGACGAAAATTTGCTTGTATGTGATATGCGCAAAAGGGACTTCAATGTAGAATGTTAGCTATAAAAATACCGCTTAGGTTGACAAACGAAATAAGTAAAAACTACAAAAGTTAAATTTTCTGCTGTCTTTATGTACGGATTCATAATCTATTTCGTGTATTCAATATTTTGTAAATATGTTTGACATAAAAAATTGCTAATATTATATTATTTTTGTGAACGTGTATTGTTTTTTGCGATGTCAAATTTATTAATTTAATAAATAAAAAATTAAACATTAAATTATGACGTTCTGTATATTATAACTTGTAGTAAATATGTACATTGTCAAAATAACCCGAATACATTTTTTTCAATTTATTGTTCATGAAAGTTCGATATAGTATATAGTATAGTTCATTCATGTTAAAACATCAAGGTCGTGTGCGCTAGTTGTCAACGATTATACGCTACTCTACAAGTTTATCGTGCTTAATCTCCATGTACTTTGTTTGGGTCAGTAAAATTCGCTGTTAGGATATACAGAAACGCTGGCACCGGAACTAATACTAGAAGGTAGAGATCACGGTGAAAATTATCGAGATGAGTTATTGATACTATTCCATATGCATGCAAGAACCAGTGGCAAAATATGACTCCAATATTTCTCCAGTCACTAATGCTTTCCCATAAAAGAGCTTTGATACTCTGTAACAATAATCAAACAAAAAGCATTCAAAATGTGATGATAAAACAAAAATGTATTTGGTACATATATAAAAAAAAGTATAAGATGCTTACCTGATTCGTTCTACTTGCAAAATGGTACGCACACGAAACTACTGACGTGACTATGGTTATGTACGGGAAAACAAAATCTATTGGAAAACATTAATTAATTTACTGTTGGGCAATTCATTAAAAATTAATTTTCACGATGTTAAACATAATTGACTAACAGACAAGACCACCAAAAACTAAATGACCCAGAGCAAGCATTGGGTAGAAATACAGCCCAGAGTAAATCGATTTAGACACCCGGATGCGAAAACAGTGAGCAAGTAATCGTACCAGTACCATCAATAGATCCGCCAAGGCGTAGAAAACTAAAACGATGGTGTACCTTCAAAAAACAAGTACATTTTATTTATTCTCAATACAAAGTGAGCAACGGTAATTCTTTTTACGACGCGATTAATTTTTAGCGAATTTAACATACAGCGGGTAAACTGCCTCGTGTGAACAATGTACGGTTTCCTCATAATTCGGATTTGGATTATAGAAGATGGGGTACCAGTCGGAGAGATGCTTTACCCCACAGGATTTAACCTGAAACTGCCACATTGGGTCCCAGAGTAAAAGTGTGATGGACCCTGCTGCCGCTACTTCAACGAGGGCACAGAGCACCAACCCAATTGTATTTTTACTACTTCTACAAGTAATTAAAAATATATTGTTAGTGATCTCGAATGCGAAATGAGATGGATTTGGAACAACATATGTGCACAAAAATAGCAGATTAAATGTAATTCGTTACTTCAAAACTTTTCTATCTGTAAATGTGAAATGAAGGAGGAGGGGAAGAATTGCCATGAATCCCAAGTACAACCAGTCGTACAAGCCCAGGTCCTGGTCACAAGGGACGCATGCAAAATAGTCATTCCGTCTGAACCCCCGAGCACATCCTCCACACTGGCTCCAACTAATTAATTTTTGTATACAACATTAGGATGTGCCAAAGTAGCATCATTGCAAAAGAGGCAAACGACATGCACTGTGCAATAAACTGTTTTGTAGTCTGAGTAAGATTAAATAGTATCGGAAATACTTACTTCCCGTCAGGTAATTGGGATCTTGCACAGTAATAACCTGGGCAAGGGGTAACTTCAGGAGACATTTCTCTTCCGAATTCATAACGAAGTTCACCAATTCGGCTGTATGTCATTTTTTCGACGAAGGCAGCATTGTTATCTTTGCGGTGACTGCCGTGGCGCTGCATATACTCTTGGTGGGGGAAGGGGCCCACGAAGGGTCGCGACCCTAAAATCTCCGTCTTGACAAAAATTCCTACTTACTTTTACCTTTCCTTCAACCCACCCCACTGTTTTTCACCTTTGCCGAGCACTTGAATCACAATTCACAGGTGTACTGCTCCTTAAGATATTTTTTAAAACTATTTATGTTTGATCTACCAATTATATAGTGTAAATGACAAAAAAAGTTTCATTCCACCAACTTGCAAACAGCAATCATCTCATTGTAATCTACATACTTTCATTGTGTGCACTAATTAATTCACACTTCCGTTCACTTTTCAGAATTGCACAAATAAATTATGACGTTCTAAAGATACTTTTTAAACCGTCATTTTGTGAATATTTGATGGCTTTCAGAATCCAATGCAATATTCAAACTTTTGGTTTATTTCTTCCTTTATACTTGTAATGCGATTGCTTTTCGATAAATATTTTATGTTTGTTTTGTTCAAAGTTGTCAAATGCTGGATAACATTTATTGTTGATTAAAGTTTATACCGATTCCTCTGATGAAAACACTTGGGAATACTTTGGTATCAGTTTTAAATTTTCATTGGCATCTCAAAGCACATGTCATGTGTTTCAGTAGGTAGGTGATTTACTTGAATATAGTGTAAGATGGCTATAGCAGCAGTATATACCAAATACATAACAAATATAATACCATCAAAATCCATGTACTATAAGTATTGGAGAATATCAACAATGCAATAATGTACAATATCGTAGAATATAGGTACTAACATGAAAGGTAAAGAAGAGTACCAACAGAAAAGGGTTTCACGTTTACAAAGGCAGTGTGGTGCATTGTTTCCACTTGTTAGTAAAACGCCAACATAAGCATATATAATGGTTTAAAAATTATTTTTCTTATTCTGCCCTGTGTATTTTGTACAGTCCAATGCTAACTTCAACCAATAAATCTATAATCTGTAATGTTCTGTGTCACCAGTGCTAACTGCAAACAAACGGGCTATTATAATATACAGAGTGCGTTATTGGTGGTGTACTATAATAGTTTGTCTCTCGCGTACAGCTTGCCAAGGCCAGGTAAAGGGGAATGTAATATGTTTGTTTAAGGATGGGTGAGTGATGTAAGTGTGGTGATAAATGAAATATAATTTAATGAAAATGAGAGGAATCTCACGTTGCCCCGTGCACACATTACATTACTCCTTCATTCCCACACATTAGCTGTAGCTGTGTGATCGTTTTCTCATTAGCTTACAGTACACACACAGTAATATCCCGTGACGACCATAAAATTGCATTTTTATATGACTGATCGTATTTATGAAATGAGAGAATCTTGTTGATTTGCTGCCAACAATTCATGCATGCAACGTAATCTTTCTCACCTTCCTCTTCTGTGTCATTTTGGGGATACACGCATACATGACATATGCAAAGATAAACGAAATAGTTACTAGTATAACTCAGAAGTAGAACTTATTCCTGCTTATAACAATATATGTGGTGTAAATAGCAGCTAGCAACCGAACCCTGAAGAAATATTACGATCATCCTCTACGTGCATGCGTGAATGTAATAGCCTATAAACTCCTGTCTTCATTTCCACAATATGTCGTATCATCAACGTGAGTCCTCTCCTCTCTCTCTTCTCGTCTTCTCACACGTTTTTTTATGTCTTTCCCTTTTATAATGACGAAAGAATATGAGTAGCAAAGAAATGAAAGAGAACATGTTTTTTGCTTTTGTGGTTTCTACGACGACTATGCATGCAAACGGCAACCAATTTCTGCTTCGTTTCCCTATTACGCTCTACGTAAATATTCAAAAAGCAACACACGTGAAGATGGTAGTGGTAGATACAGTATGAGAAGCACAGGCAGGGTCAGCCCGTTGAGCTGACTGTTACGGTTACTATTAGAATTTTTCCACGAAAGACATAATCATGGGATACAGTTGAGTTTGTGTACAATATACACTAGGAAGCCCGCGTGAATAACGAATTTTTGAAAATTAAAGGATCAATAGAAGATCAAAAGAACCAGTAGGATCATTAAAGAACTAAAATATCATTTGATCTTAATATTGCGTTAGATCATTCGACTTTTGGTACAATGCTGAAGTTTAAGTTACAGTAAAATGGCGTTAAAGGACATATTCAGGGAAAATTTCGCACAGCATGTTGCATCCGCATGACATCATTTTAGTCATTGAAGTTTACATCGCTGAAAATTCAGCGCTTCCTACATTTTAAATTTAAAGTTTGTAATAACCGAGCAAATGTTCTTAACAGCCCGATTCGGATTTGGGTGACGTGTCCTACCTGTTTTTTACAAATGCAATGTATATAAATCTGAAATACAGATACAGGGAAATGTGACGCAATTTGTATTTACAAAGCTTGAGTTTGTACAATTTACATCCATAACTGTTTGGTACTCATGTTGATGAGGAAACTAATCGCCCGACAAGAAACGTGCCGCTGTGGATTGTATAGATAGATATGATACTTATGATGTTATTGCATTGGAGGAAATAGCAGGCAAAACGAAACGCACCACCTAGTACTTATTACAAAAGAAGACTAAGGTGGTACTGAATATGATTTTTATAGGGGACAGTGGGGGAAGGAAGGGAAATGGGAATATTGCCAAATGTTAAACCTTATATCAGCTGTTCTTCTTCATGCTGTCGAAATAAAACGCAAAAACCCCCTCCTTTGTTATGGAGTGAACATGGACTTATAACTATACTATAACAACTATACTTTCAACATTCGATTTTAACCTCAACGAATAACGACAGAATGATACTCACTCATGATGATGGACCAATGATGACTATATATGTAAATATATTTCGTGTTTTATAAAATGTGACTATACGACAAACGACTAGGCCAAAATGTATTAGACCATTATAGTGTAAGTATGAATCATGGTCTACAGTCAACAGTGTAGACCCCTACACGCTTAGTTGTTAGTAAGAACGCTAAGGTGGTTTCGATACAGAATAGGGGCATAATCTTGTAATTTACCATTTACCTCATCTTAGTTTCGAAGATTATCAATTACAGTAGTGATATGCATAACGATTTATTCCGTTATAATTTAGCTTTTAATGTCATAGTTAATAGTTATGCCTGCTTCTAAAATTATCATGTCATGTGGTACCTGTCCACTAATGCATGTGGTACCATGCGCAAATCTCATGTTCGTTCATAATAACGCTCAATCAAGCTTTTAACATGGAAACGCACAGTATTTGAAACTAACCACTATCGAATGATAGGAGTTCGTGCTTATACAGCCAAATGTTTAGTCGTTACTTAGGTAAGTTTCTAAGGAAAAAAAATTAAGCATAAGGGAAAGAGTTCCCTTTTCTTTTCTAAGGCTAAGGTGGACCTAGCAACGTTAGTAACGTCTTTGCATACCGCTGATAGTTCGTGGTGGTAAGCAACAATAGATAATCAAGGAGTCGAAGAACGTCGCTGGAAAGCTGGATTTTTTTATATCCTGCACATTAACGCCTTAACGATTTAATGTAGCCAAGTAATGCGTGTTTGAAATTTGATGTGCGTTACATGATGTAACCAGACAGATAAGAGATAGTACCAAGTATATCATTTATAATGTCACAAAGCCACCTTTTAGGAGAAATAAAAATCCAAGTGTATTCATCCTCTAGAATATTCGTCCCACCTGTCCGGCATGTCAGACACTGTATGCCTTTTGTTTAAAATTAACAACTAGGAATAAACCTGTAATATGTAACGACTATATCTTCACACTTAAGCTGAGCCTGGTCTTAGGCGATAACACCGTTTTTTATACTCATCAAAATAAATTCTCTTCGATTGGTTGGCGTTCTTGATGTTACATTTTTTCCCGCACGTATATTAATGCTAAAGTTAATGATTGATGCCATTTCATACATTTTGAACATTGGTTATCCAAAAAATTCACATTGTTAATAAGGATTTTCCACTTTTTTTATCATCACCATGAGCCAACATTTTAGCACATTTATGTATTCTTAGCTTCACAATTCTTGCTCCTTTCATATCTATCAACAGCACACTCACATAGCAGTAGTATGCCAATAGTAATTGTGGGATGCTAATACAGTCTATAGCAAAAAAAATAGTTTACAAGCATTATGTTCTATATATTTATCCCATGATATAGTGCATGCATATAATATAACAAAATGTGTTATGCGTATACAAAAGTCCATAGCACACGCTACTTCCATCTGATCTATCCTCCTGCTGCTCTACGCTGCTTACACTTACCTTACAAGCAATACCAGCAAAGTTCACTTTTTTTNTACAAAAGTCCATAGCACACGCTACTTCCATCTGATCTATCCTCCTGCTGCTCTACGCTGCTTACACTTACCTTACAAGCAATACCAGCAAAGTTCACTTTTTTTATCATTCTTTCGAACTCGCAGCTAGCATAACAACAACAACAACAACAACAACAACAATCAGCCTAGAACGTTATATTTTGTTGCTGGCTGGTTTCTCCGAATGCTATATGGTAGTAGTGCGAACAAGTCTCTAACTAAATTCACTCCACTACTGGTCCACTGGTGGTGATATAGATAGAGATAAGGGCAAAGATACACACCTTTCGCCACTAAACGAAGAAGGAGAACTCTGAAAAGTTCTTTGTGTAATGCCATTCCTTCCTAAACACTGAGACGAATTACTACTTCATTTATTGTGCTACCCAGCAAATAAGCCATTATATTTCTACTATTATCATTACTACCAAAGTAAGAACTTAATTGTAATTTGATTAAAGCCACTTTCATTTACTGTGAAACAGTTACTTGGTTAATCCATTCAAGCAGTACGTTTTTTGGTTTTTCAAGTACATACATACATTTGTATTGATATCGATATATACTGTTATTTCGTTTCGTTTACAAAGAAATGCTATAACGAAGGTAGTACGTATTACGTATAGTATAGGCATAATCCAATATAGCTAGTAATAATCGTGTAGGCCTAACACAACTCACCACCACCAGCACCACCAGTTTATATTATTTAGTAGCCTATATAGATATAAATGTAATGCATGCAAAGGAAGGAGCACATCTCAATTACTTTTTATCTCCCATCAAAACTTTAAAATACAGTTTTGTAGTGGTACCATTCCCTTTGTCTTTGGTGTGCACCGACGGTGAACTGTTAAATAAAACAAAGAGAATTATAAAATCTCCGTTGAGCACAAATATAGGCTCCTTAATGGCAGGTAAAATGCAACGTATGTTTGTAATATATAGGCTAAGGAAACAATAAGTTTTTGTCACATGATTAAAAAACGTCATAATTTTGTTGCTGTGGTAGTAAAAGGGGATTTTCTCACATCCCAGACAGGTGCCCTCACAAGTCCTCATCAATAATTATCAGCGTCATAATCACTACGACTACAGACAGTAAAACATATATATCAAAGAATCATCGTCGTGCTGCAATCTGCAATCCACTTTTGACTGTGTGAGAGGAACACGCACGTACACACATACACTCACAAATTTAGAGTACATTGTCCTACTTTAAATCACTATTTTGTGTTGTGTTGTACGTTTGTAGTCGTTGATATGTAATTTAGTTTTAGATTGTATTGGACATGGACTGCGACTCTTTTTCGATTCGCCTTGCATACACATTCACGTGTACGGATTTTACTTTTATTCCCTTATTTGTGTGAGAGGGAGAAGTGGGAGGAGAGGACACTGCAAACAAACAACCGTGCTTAACCGTCGTAACCATATACTTTTATTTTATTTTTTTTTTTACATATTATCTTGATTATAAGGAAAACTTATAATATGGCATGGTTTGGTTCTGAGTTACATTCGCACATTCAATTCATGGGCTTTTGATGACGAGACGACGTTAGACATGTAGTAGCGAAAACGATAAAATATTATGATACATGAAAAGTCGCGGAACATGTCGACTAGGGATATATACCACGCTTGCAATAATATACGTAAACTATAGCAGTACAGCAGTAGTGGGATAAATAAATGCCCCAATGCAAAAATTTACATTTTAACTTTGACTTGTATTTTAGCCTTTTCGAGAGTACGTTTGTTATTGTTAT
>JAHZNE010005214.1:0-13675 GCA_027744055.1 Callyntrura sp. NNG-2020
AATCCGGCAGTGGTTGAAAGGTTAGCTTCTGCAATTGAAAGAAAGTTCGGTTTGCACAAAGCCCTATTGTCGTCCCTTAGATTGAGTCTTAATATGGAAAATATTGAAATGCATTCAGCATGTCATTTTGAAACTTCAAATAACTAAATAATATAAAGAGTAGTAGAAATCATATCTGTGAATAACAATTTCTTGCGTCTTAAATTCTACAATAACTTCCCTGATGAGGATTCAAGTTTTGAATCGAAACGTCGAATTTAGTTAAATAAATCTTAGCAACACTCGAAAAACCCTAAACATCTTATTTAAATACATATAACAATTTGTATGTTTAAGAACATTTTTAGCCAGCTATTTTGAGAATAAGAACCTTTTTAGCCAATTATTTTGTTTATAAGAACCTTTTTAGCTACTTATTTTGATGATAAGAACCTTTTAAGCACCTTTTTTCAATGATTTTAAAAGCATAAATACCTACCTATTTTGCATGTTTTAGGCACCTTTAATTCGATGGTTTAGTAATTATTAAACAATGCATCTTAAAATCAATACTAAGAACTTAAATTTACTGAAAGCAAAATCCAACTTTATCCTTTCAAATGTTATATTATAAACACTGCCATTCAATTATGTAGTATTATTTTTTTTTTAAAACCATTAACTCATTTACGAACCAGCTGGAGTTAATTCCGTGTTTGCTACTTTGGGTACAAAGCATCTTAAAGAAACTAAAAAGGTTCATCAACCAATCTTCAACTTTCAAAGTTCAAATATTTCTTATTTGGCACCGACTAGTCAACTTGTTGGAAATTATGTTTTAATCATTTTAACTTGCGTTTTGCCTTCGTTTGAGTAGAAAGGAAAAATAAATATTGCATTAATTTAGTTGGATAAAATAATACTACTGCAAAAATGGAATATCCTAGCGACGGTTTCTATTTGGAATCAGGAACTTAACATTTAATGCTACATGATTACCACGGCAAGAAAACGTCAATTTGATCAAAAGTTTTAAGTCAGTTAAGAATGGACCATTAATGCATAGGTTAATTCATGCCTTATCAACGATTGACAAGAAACATGTTAATGTGTTACCGAAGTAAAGATGCACGGTACCAAACGGGCCATCCCGGCGGCTTCAATGAAGCTACACCATCATCAATTATTTTATTATATATTATTACGGTTAGTAAGGTACAACAGCGTTTTATATGTTCTAATTCAATTTCAAATATGCTAACCAAAACACTAAATTATTACTTTTTTAAGTTACTGCAAACTGATAATCATTTACAGTTTTTTTTACTTCGACTTTTAAAATTTGTCCTTTATAGTATATCCAACTTTTAGCAAAACAACATTGGAAACCGGGTTTACATTTTGTTTGCATTTGCGGATATGTATTTTTGCAACGTTTATAGATGATTATCTGTTGCTTTCTGCGGTATTTGGCTTCAAAAATTATGTTGGATCAATTGGATCAAAGCTGGCTAGGGACATTCTTTTGTGATTAACGTAATGTTATATTTATAATTAATATATACATAACACAAGTGGTCATAACATAACTTACATATTTGTAAGGTACTATATTACTCAATTTTTTTCTTATTAAATTGAATATTTGCTAAAACAGAATTTGAATCTATTTTACTTCATTAATTACATTTTAAGGTACTGCGGACAGGTAAAGCGTTTTTACTCTGGCTCTTCATTTTCTTTTATTATAGTCTGCTAAACACAAATAGCAGTAGAAACCAGGTATATCTTATGTTGAGTTTTACAATGTTTTTAGAGTTGTTTACTATCGTTTTCTGCGTTCAGTGTTATGGGGCAGAATGGAAATGGAAAATTCAGCATTTAGATTTCCAGAATGTAAAACTAATTGATAATAATAAGAACCACGAACCAACTGCTGATATTGTAAAAGGCCAAAATTATATTAACGTTAAGAAACCAAAATAATTGGAAGCTGTACAACTTACGCACAATTTTACAGCCATTTACCGATGCGGGATGCTTTCTAAATATAAACAACTACCAGTTCGTCAATTTGGAGAGTCCTACAATTCCCGCTCTACTTCGACAACCATTTCTTAGTTATCTATCAGCAGAAGAAACAGGTCGAAAACGCACAAATGGTGAAAGCTATTTTAGGATAATATGGGTCGGAAAACAGCATGTAAACAACAAACAATTGAATTCATCAACACAAGATATAAATTGCAGCCAATTAAAATTACTATCACCGTGGGTACGGAGAAGGGGTACTTCCCATTGTCTAAGTTTGAACAAGTTCCACTACACAAGTTACACCAAACCTTGGAAGTGCGAAATTGTCGTAGATTTATTCATGCCAAAGCATATATATCAGTCAAGCTGGAAGCTTTTTACGTATCCACACTTATTTACCTATAAGTGGATACTTGCTCTATATGACAAACCGCTGAGAATAACAACGAAGCAATATTATATTTCACTGAACTCCTATATACTTTTAAAAGATTTCGCTTCACACCACCTAGTTAAATGGATCAAGTTGATAGAGCCACCAAAGAATCTGTTTAATGCTGGACCATGTACAGTTGACACCTATCATATATTATTTTCTGTCAATGTCAGCAATGGAACTGATGCAAACATACTAACGGAAAGTATCAAAATTGTGAAACGCTCAAACAAAAATAGCGTAGGAGTTTCCTTTCTTAAATTTAACGTCACTTCATGGGGAAACGTGACGTTGTCCCGTTTTCACGATATAGCAGACTCCGTCAACGAGGATGAGACATTTTTACACTTCTGGCGCAGTTACAATCAAATAGACGGAAGTTGGCGACGTCCTACAAATGCAATTATTTTTAATTGTACCCGATTTGAAGCAAAACAAATTTTTCATACCCCACTGCTGACAACAAATCTAGATGATCGTTTCGCTTACGTGAATGCTTACGTTATCACCACGCTTATTGGAAACTACAGTTTGTACACTCTCACTGGTATGCACTGCTCCTCAGGAAAAATTCTTGATTGTTCTAATCATAAACGCATCAACCTTTACCAAAATGGGCCAAACAAAGTATACTATACGATACACCGAAATATTTATCGGCCTCATCCGAACATTTTCCTACTACGCATTGATGAGAAACTGTTGGATCTACGTTTTATAAGCTGTGGATCTCGTGGAAGTGAGCAATATCTCTTTGGGGAACTTTTAATTGTCTACGATCTCTATTTTTGGTTATTGCTAGTAATATGCTTGATAGTTGTAAGCATTGGTCTCGCCCTTCTACGGGAGGACGTAGCACTAGTACGACGTTGGACTAGATTTCCAACCATGTTGTTTTCTCTTGTGACAATACTACTAGAGCAAGGGGACGCCTTCAAAACGAAGATGTTGAACATAGGCAAATGTAAATGTATAATTGCATGTATGATACTGGTGGGAATTGTTATTAGCAACGCGTACAAAAACACCAACGTTTACAACATGGTGTTACCCAGAATGCCCCTTGTGATGGAAAAGCTGGAGCATCTTGTAAGTCACAATTTTAACGTATACAAACGAGCTTTAATATCAGAGGTGAGATCCTTGAAGCCGCCAAATCTAACGGAAGGGGAGGTGTCAACATTGAGCGGTTGTATTGACCGGGATAGAAATGTTTGTGTATATTCGGACATTTTTTGACATATAGTTTACAACATGAACGAGTATGAAAACAAGGCGTCTTTTGAATTAATTGATAAAGCACGCTATCTCCCAAACATGAAAGCTTTAATAGTTAAGACGATGGACGTTCATCGTAATAAATCAACAAGGGAAGAGCTTATAGGAGGAGACCGAGGAAAACCTACAGCATGGAAGCGCGAATTACTGGATTCTGCATATACAAGACTCGAAGCTGAAGCATTCATGAATCTCCTTATTTCTTGCAATAGAACAGCGCTCGTTCTACCTCTGTTAATGTGTACACGCTTTAAGCTACATATCTTGCGCCAAAATAAGTATCTTCATGTGGATATTGGTACAGAGGTATACTTCTATCAGTCTGTGGGAATTGACCTTACCGGCAGAGTCAGCGCCAGGATTATGAGACGTGCTGAAGGAATGCAACAATCGGGAATAATACAAAGGTTGTCTAATCTTGCAGGGATGTAACTCTTTGACAAATTAAATAAATCGCTGTCTACGGACTTTTGGGTGCTGAAGCCGCCGAGTATGAAGGGAAATGTTGTCGTTATATTTATTGTCTGGAGTGCGGGTGAAGGTTTAGCAATTTTGGCACTTGTAATTGAATTTTGCGTAGACAATTGGCGGTTTATTTTGCATTTGCTAAAACTGATTGTGTCTAATATAGGTAGATTTAGTAGCATATGTAGAACATTCGTCATACAGCACTGGTTTATAAAAATTAGCTTTATTGCGAAATGGAAAGGACGTAACGAGCAGAAAAACGATTTTCAAAAAATGTATAAGCAACATATATATTGATTGTGAAAAGGGTAGTGTAGAAGTTTGCGGCAAAACAACTTGGTTAAAAAATGACGGCAAAAATTTAGGATAAAAAAATTGGCGAACAATACTGTTTGTCCTTCAATCATTGCTTAACGTGTTTATTATAAGTCAAACGTACAACATTCATTTGATGAGTGATCTCTCTGAAGTTTTAAATAGCATATTAAACTGCAAGATTGTAGCAGCTTTACTTAGCAAGACGGCCTTACAAATTTTGATTACGTAACTTTTTGTTTTCAGAATTAATCCTTTACTGTACACCGACAAGTATGTAGATATAAATGAAGAGGGTAAAAGTAATAACAAGGTCACAAATCTGTCACAAATATAAATATCACATATCTACTTAAGTACAATATGTTCAATTATTTGTTTAATTTAAAATAGTAAGATATAAAATAGTAGTGAAATAATGAATTATTACTTATTAATGTCCATATAATGTATGTATGCTAATTTGATTAAAAGTGAATTGTACTAAACAAAATAATTAACCATAATGTGCACTTTATTTTCAGGTTTTCAGCAGATTTACTAATCAAAAGCAACTTTTGGTATAGCATTAAGTTTACACATCCTGCATCATAAATATTTGCAAACATAACTAGTTACCATAAACACAATAAGAAATGTTGATAAACAGTGAAGTATGTATTGTATACACTAACTAGCGTTGTTTGTATGAAACTGTTCTTAAAACACTCATCATTTTACGCAATGACATTTGATATCTTCAAAAGTAAACATGTTTGTCTTGCTAACTGCAGTGAATTGAAATATATAGAAGGCGCGTTCCACATTCATTTCCACATCCACATTCATAACGTAATTCGTTCCTTGTGGATTTTCGATCATCTGGACATGGCTCTTTCAATTCCGTAAATTTCAACAGAACTAAAGTATTCCGTATCATATACAACCAACTGCACTGTCAGTGTTTGACAATGGACGGATGGTGTGACCGGACTCCAACTACGTAATTGTATTGAAATCGCATATCCAAGTATCATTTGTCCAATGTGATTTCGCAGATCATCACGTCGTCATTTCCGCTGCAGTGACATATATTTTTCGCTATTCCACAACACGTGCGAAAAACACATTAGTCTTTTTAAAGCATTTTATTGATTAACACAACCCCGTAATAGATGCTGTGCATCCCACTTTCGTTCGCAATACTAGGACCTGTGCTACAGCTGTCTTTACGATACTTCTCGTACAGACATATCTTTGTATGTTTTACCTACTCAACTCATTAAAATATCACGTGATGTCGAATAACATCCATCTGATTTGCTTACCTTATCAGATAGTCCTACTGGAACACTTTGCACAGGAACTGTAACTTCCAGTTCAGTGCTTACTACTGAGGTGCAAGTAATCATTTTCAATTGATTTTGTCTGATAAAACTGTTTTGTCTAATGACACACTATTATTGACAATACGGTCCGTAAATATTTATAAGGCTCCTTTCTATTTTTAGCTCAACAGGTGAAAGACGAATCCAAGGAAAACGTTACGATGCCAGATTAATTCAGCTCCTTTCCATTATCAGCGCCTCCTGTGTTATTCTGCCTCTAGACATTTATATGACCAATAAAAACCTTTAACTTCATGGAAACTTTTGAAAATCTTCAAATCCTTCACCTTCTTTTTTAACCAAAGTTCTCTATTGTTTAGATCTTCAAAAAGTTCTAATATGTGACAGGCAGATAAACTTTTTCAACATTTTATCACTTTGGAGGTCGTCTGTATTTTTCAAATAGTTTGTAGTATTTCTCCCGGGTAACATAAAATATTCCACTTTGTTAATTTGGATACAGGACATAAGACATGTTAGGAGCATATCTTTGTGTGTTTGATAATACAATTAATAATGGTAAAAAACGTAAGGTAAAACAATTCTACGGCGCCTATTAGCTACGCTAAATAAAGGATAACTTTTGAATGGGACATGCTTCAGAAAAAAAGCAGGCTTATTATGATGAAAAATTGCTTCACTTTTGGAGCGTTAATAACTCATGATCACATAAAAAACCGGCTAATCAAAGTTGATTGGTAAAATTACTTTGAGAATGTAAATTAAATCGACTGATATAAGGCAATGGAAGCAGCATCAGTACATAAATTACATTGTATCCACTTGTACACTATTCATGCTACTTCTGAGAGTGTGGGTATCAAAATTATGTGCAATTCACTACAACAGTTCAACCTTCAACCTGTTTTACAACCTAATGAGTCCCCGTATTTTTTCATTGCATCAGTTGTCAAAACTATATCACTGACCGTGGGAAAATTATGCTGTAAAAGCAGCAGAATAGATATATGTCAAAATGTAACTCATGAGATTTTATAGCTAGTAGCTCTAACATAACACACAGGGAGCAACAATTGAACAGATCGTAGTACTTATTGTAAGATGAGTACCATTTTCGATAATCTGCAATAAAAATTAAATCCATGGAAAATATGACTAACGAAGCGAATGACGCATGTTACGCGTATATATTTTGCGAATGGGAATGTTCTAATGCGACGTGACCCTGACTTCCGTCAGAAACGTTTATTGCCGCCACAGCTCAAGTATTTTATTGTCGTATCCGAGCAACCATATTGCTACGGGAGACTCTGGAAAAGGTATATCCTATATTAATAAATTACCTATGACGACCACACGTGAACCCAGTAGTTTGTAGATACAAATTGTAGTGTGTGAATTATTTTTAATGTGTGTGACTGAAGACCTCATTAGTGTTTACAAGTTTCACATAATTTAGAGCTGTGATTGAATAGTAACCGTATTTACAAGAGGATTCGTTTTATCGAAATAGGCATAAATTATGTTGTATAGAAGAACGAAATGAATGTCTGCTTACATCAAATTTTAATGTAAATCCAGTTTAAAAGTTTATAACAGCACTAGTAACCCGTTGGCGACTAAATGTTTTTTTCAATTTTTTTGCTACTTCCGTACATGTGCTTACTCAAATTGGGTTTTACGACTATGTCCGAAAATGATTTCTAGCGATTAACCCAATAAGAAGGGAGGAATAAATAGGAATAACTTGGCGAACCTATTATTACCAGAAATTTATTGTATCCAAATACTTCTTCTTAGCTGCGTTATAGATGGATGTAGGTGTTATTGAGCACTATAAGTTATATTCAAATTACGTAAGACTTGAGGCGTATTAAAATGTATACAGTATGAAATGAGGCGTATACAGTCCTACATGCATGTACATCTAGCACTGCTATGCTCCTAGTTTTTCTATAAAATTCCATATAATCAATTTCTACCCGTTACAGCCAAAATCATAGATTTTAATTAGAAATCAGCGTGTAAGACGATCTTTATTGTTGACTATTTTTATATGTATATAGTTTTACGATAAGATTTTATCTAAATGTCTGAATACATTAAATTTTTCTACTTAACTGTCTGTATCAAAATTAAAATCTTGTCATTTACACAAGACAATGCATATTACCCGTTGATCATGTTTTGAGGAAATATCAAACATCAAATGACACATAAAGACGTCTATGAAGCCAGACAACAATTACATTTAATAGGCTCCGCATCTACCGTTCTAGAAATTGTAGAAATGGCTCTGTACTTAACGCATTAATCATATCTATGCCTTTTATACGCTGATTAAGAGGGTCCAATTCTACTCTCGGGTTTACGGTATTAATAGATAGATTTTACTTGATACTTACATTATATAGCAGTTTCATGTATTTTTGTGTTACATGTAAATTGAAGTGGGATACAATAATTACTGTAGAACCAGTTGAATTTGCTGGAGCCTGATAACTATTATACATATTTGGTTATACTATAAATGCTCCGTTTTGTTCAGTATCGCCCTCACTTACTCTGTTCTTTGTGCTATAATTAATAATAGTGGTAAACGTACACGATGATTTGATGATGATTATTGTTACCAAGTGATTAAAGAACAAATTGCAAATTATTTTCATCTTACTACCACACAACAACCTCTGGGCACCATTGGGTACAACATTCGCAACGTTACCGTAACTTGGCTTTACTAGTTCACTTTAAATCCTTATTTACTCAAATATAGCATTTTCCATTTCTGGTAGTACATCGTAATGTGGGCTTCAAGATTAACGTTCAGCAGTGAGTGATGTTTCCCTTTCTAAGCAAAACTCATATAAACCTTTTTACGGCAACAATGGTAATGCTAATGCTATTATGGAATGCAATTAAAATGATTAGTATGTTGCTAACGACTCTCTGATTTGTTTGCTGCATAAAAGTAAATATGAGATAAAACTTGCTTATCACACCCAACTTCCCGTCCCCATCTATTTTCATTTTAACAATATTAGTTTTGGCAATCCTCAACAAACAATCAAAAACACCAGAGACGAATTAGTAGTTGTGTCTAAGACTAATACGTCCCCTCGTTCTCACATATTAATTTGAAAACTTAAATAGTTTAAAATCAATTTATTGTAAACGTGCGAAAACTGAATCTTTTCTTATTAATGTATCTTTTAACAAAGAATTAAAAATTATGCATGCAGACGCGACACCGCGATGCAATATGTAGTTCTGCATTTGCACTCTTGCTCGCACTGCATCAATTGAATCATCTGATGATACGAAGGTCGTGGATGATCGTGGTCTACAATTTCAGTTTCCTTCATAAATTTTTACATTATTTAGTTTTTGCACCAGTTAGATTTTTGGATGCTTTGGTTGTTGTTCATATGAAATTGTAAGTTTCTGATCTGCAATGAAAATCTTTTTCTCTCAAAATTAAAGTTCTATAGTTACTGGAGTAATTTCATAGTTCCAAGAACTTTGCCATTCGTGAAGAGTATGAACAGGTCAAAAGTTCATGACTGATGAGCTTTATCAGTGTGAAAGATAACAAAGCAACTTAGATAATTGATTTTTGCTATGTATGAACGCCACTGAGAAAAAGACGCATACATTAAAACACTCACAGCTGTCGGCTGACAGCCTTGAATTCTAAAACGCTATCATAGTAATGATACCCATTTCAATAATGTATTTTATAGCCAAATTAAATTTTATAAATATAGCTGCTAACTTTACCGCACTAGAAATGGAAGCAAGATTATTTTAATGATATACTATGTAGTTATATACTATGCATGGATTAGCACAAAAATATGCTGATGTACTATAGCTTACAAGTATTGTTCACGAGTTGGTTATTCGGGATGTGGCCAAGTTCGATGTGAACAAACGTGATAGAGCTAGCTAAATTTAGTGGTAGCAAAATCAGCATTGAATGGATCATTGCGTGATATTTTGCCTGCACCTTCAAATAAAGCCCAGTATTTTCCAACTTTGTTAGTATATTGGTATTATGAGAGTTTACATACAAATGAATCGAGAACAAAAATAAGAAAAAATGGTAACCGACCAAGAATACAACTTCCATATATTACCTCGTGTATGACATTGTCGACGAATGTCGTCGTTTTAAAATTTACAATTAGTAGCACACTGTACATATTTTATGCACACCACGTAGGTTCTCATGATTGACAAAAATCTGTAAAGTTGGAACTCACCGGGCTTTGGCATTACAGTTATCTAAATATATCCGAGTTTATGCAATGTCATTGTTTAGGTTTAATATTTTTATATTCCTTGCATCATTTCATTATGAATGGTCTCATACCCAACATAATTACTATGAGGATTCTCCTTGTGTTGGTTTTTGTTGAGAACACATTTGTAATTCAAACTCATATTATGGAATCTACCACGCAGAATAACATGATCATAAATTGTAATCACCATTTAGGTGATCATTTAATTTAAAAATGAACATTTACGTACTACTAAATTCCTTTTGTCCTGTTGCCTATGTCTGCATCAAATATAACCAAATCCCAACTAACCACCTCACGATTATTGCTTGTAAGTAAAACATTTATAGAAAAATTGTTTCCGAACCACACTACCAATCCGACAAGTATTCACCAAATGAGTTGCCGTATTATTTCAAAATTAATCACCGAGGAAAAAATCTGCTTCACCGAAAGCATCTCGTTTTACGGTGCTAGCTACAAGTTAAAACATGACTTGTCTAACTAAAAGCTTTCGTAGGAAATAAATGGCGATGCGTTTTGCTACGGTGCAACTTTTGTTGCACGGCAGTCAGTAAAAACGTTTTGGAGGAGAAACAGCTTTAATACCTCCTTGAATTTAATAATATCATAAAAATGGTGTCCCAGATTGACTTTACAGCGATATACTATCGCACCGATACTTTTACGATGACGATATATTTTGCTGTGTTTACTGTCTTAATGGTAATGTTTCATGTATATTATGGATCCACAAGAAGAACCAAAAAAGTTGGGGAAAAGGTTTACGGTTTGAGCCATATTCCGCAGCTTTACCTGTGGGGACCTCTCGGCCTATTTAGCCTTGTGGTGGAGTTACTTCCCATTTCCAGTAAGCAAATACGTTATATCATAATTGTGCATGTTGAAGTAGTAAAATGTCAAAACTAATAAGCAGCCGCTTTATTTGCAGGAACTATAGAGAAAGGCCTAAGACTAGGAAGTAAATTCCCAGGATTCACCATGGGAAGGTTTTTACACAAAACAGTCGTTTTTGTTTACCACCCTCCCTTAGTTCAACAGGTTCTTAGGTCTACCAATTTAGGACATCATCCACGACCTGCTCCCATATTCGACTTGATGAGACCCTTCATCGGAAATGGACTGTTAGGCTCAACAGGGGAGGTCTGGCAGAGTCAGCGGAAAATCATGAATAAAACTCAAAGTTTACAGTCAATCAAAGCATGCCTGCCAATGCTGAACAAGCACAGCATAAAGTTTGTAGAGAATTTGGAATTGCTCTTTAAGGATGGAAAGTCGCATGAGATCAATAATGCGATTAGCGTGTTCTTCCTCCAAATTACTTGCCGTAAGGACAAATACGAGAAGCATCAACTATGGTGTATAACAAATTTATAGGGTGTATTTTTATTTAGAAATGATCACTGGAGCGCCTGTTGAAGATCCTGCAGAGTTGGATCGCTATCATCATAATTTTCAAACGTAAGTGAAGTAAATTTTATATATACTGCAAATTTGCATGTAGCGGCATCTCTCATGAGAATTTCTTTTTACGGTTACCGTTACCGTGCTTGTGCGTATATCTGCCAATTGCTAACCCTGCTGGGAAAAATATGTTATTGATCGCTGTATTTAATAGTCTCGCATATCAACTTATGTTCTAACATTTTGTTGTGCATCATGAATGACATTGTATTTTAATGTTGAAGTTTAATGCTAAATTAAATCTGGCAATGAAATTGAATGACATGTGCACAAAGGTGGAAAACAACGGTGAGCTACAGGTTTGCGTATGTCTGGTTATGGTTAAATTCTCTATGGAAGCTTTGCTCCATGTCGCGGTCCCACGACAAAGCTGTAACAGAACTCACCAACTTTGCTAGACAGGTACATACAATTTTTTACGTCAATTCAAACAATCCCATTGACTCAGGGTCGTGTGTAACGCTGGCATAATTAAATCGAAAGAAAATTGAAGAGCATAAACAAAGATGGGAAGGGAAATCTGGAAAGCTGAAAGAAGAAAACAATTTTAGATGTCTTCTTGATGAACTGCGGGATGCTGGTGTGAATGAACAACAAATTTTGGATGAAGTAAACACTACAATGTTTGGGGCAAGTTGTGAAATATAGAGACATTAAATATATGAAATGACCTGTTCGTATTCCTTACCGATGACAATATTTTGCAGGGACACGATACTGGAGCTACCGTTATTCACTTTTTCTGTTTTTGCCTATCACTCCATCCGAAAATTCAAGAANAATGACCTGTTCGTATTCCTTACCGATGACAATATTTTGCAGGGACACGATACTGGAGCTACCGTTATTCACTTTTTCTGTTTTTGCCTATCACTCCATCCGAAAATTCAAGAAGAGTGTCGCCAAGAGGTGGACCAGCTTTTTGGCAATGGCAGCAACTTATTAGAAGACCGGACTGTAACATACGAGGCCGTACAGTCTAATCTCAAGCAGGTGGAACGCTGTATTTTGGAAACGCTTCGTCTATTTCCACCCGGATTTCTGACGGCCCGCCAGCTAGAAGAACCATTAACATTGGAATATGATAATAAGCTGTATTTACTGCCTGCTGGGGTTGCCGTAGGCGTGGCCACAATTGGTACACATAGAAACTCGGCCTACTTCCCGGACCCAAATAGCTTCAACCCAGACAGGTTTTTGCCGGAGGAAGTGGCAAAAAGACATGCATACTCCTTCTATCCATTTTCAGGTGGTTTGAGATCGTGTCCGGGCCAAAAAATGGCGATGGTTCAAATGAAATTAGTGGCGGCATACTTGTTGAGAAATTTTATTATGACTACGAATGATACCATGGAGGGTGTTCCGTTGCTTCCGTTTATTACGCTGACGCCAGCAAGAGACTACGTGTTCCAGTTTAAAAAGCGGACGCTCAAGCGGTAGTGTTAACTTCATCGGACACCCTGTATCTACATTTTTACAAATTTGCTAATATTTCAGTGCTTGACATCAATCTGACTATATAACCACATTACTCATTTAAAATAAGTTTCATTTAAAAGTTGTAAAAAGAAAAAATTGTAAACGTTGTTCGTGGTACAGGTTACTCAAAATTTCTCACTGCTAATGTATATCCTAAAACTTAGCAGAGGTAAAATTTTTAAGAATATCTGGATTTAGTAATGTAGTTAGTAATGTAGTGTAATGAAATGACAAATAAAGTTTTGTTCGCGCATGCGATTTATTAGTTATCAGTATTTTAATGGTTTGTTCATGATTACGATTTTAGTATGTTACATTCCACCCTGGATTTATTTTTCGCCTTTAAAATTTCCACAGTAAACCGTGGATTGTTCTAACGCAGGTAGAGTTGTATCTGGCTGTACAAGTTTATAAAACAAAACTAAGAGGTATGTCATTCTAAAGCGTTCTGATACAATACATCATTGATTCCTAGAAGCAGTTATCATGTATTTCCCCTTCGACCCTTGACGTGTTCTAGGGATGACACCTCTTTTCTCTCTCGTGTCTTATCACCAAGGAATGAAAGTAAATTACAGTAAATGAAT
>JAHZNE010005215.1:0-38012 GCA_027744055.1 Callyntrura sp. NNG-2020
GTCTGTTACTAGGTCGATTCTCATAGTGGGTGATTTCTTTGAAGGTAATACTTGTGGCAGCTGTATATATGGGATATTTTTCCATTTTTGGTGGAAGACGAAACTATTCTGATTGACAAGGAGTAAAACGGAAAGAGACGAAGAGAAAAGTTTCGCTAGCATTAGAGGAACATAATGATATAAGAATGACAAGAATCCGATCGGAATCAAGTTCAGAAAGACATTATGAATGTAACATAGTAACGTGCATAACATGAAATAGGATCGCCAATAAATGTTTGTACGTAGTGTGTTCAGGAAAAATGGAAGAAAATGATGCATTAATATTTTGCCGGGAAATCAATATTTTTTTAAAAGCATGATGTTCATCAATGAAAAGTTTCATGTTTATTTTTTTACATATTACGACTACTATGCAAATCTGCAGTGCATTATGTTCTAATTATAATTTTTGTTTTTATGTCAGATTTTAAGCATTTGCCTTTATACATCGTTGCGTTTGGGCCTTTAAAATAATTGTCATTTTGCTTTTAGCTTGTGCGACTAACAGTACCCATTGTATTTACAGTTAGTTACTGCTACCCTAGAAATAGTAGGTATTTTATGTTTTTAAATCTTTTTAAGTGATAATCCAGATATGATTATGTTGTTTCGGCCGATGAAACACTTACCCTTTAATAAGGGTAACTTTAAAAAGGGTACTTTTAAGGTGTTGTGTTCGCCGAGTACGAGATATATTTTTAAGATATTTTCAGGTGCCTTAAATGCAATACTTACCAGTTCATTTGTTTGCCGACTGTAGAATAATGTTATACTTGTTCATTCAAAGCCAAATGTAAAATTGTATATAATTCACGAAATGACTGCCGTTACTTGTAGGAATGCTACTTTTCTTGTATTTTAGTTGTCTGAGGAACATGTACACGAATGTTTCAAAAAGTAGCAGCATGGATTAATAAGCATTCATCAGGAGAGTTCATTTTTATATTTTTCATCAATTTAGTAAAACTGTTTACGTTGCATTTAGGAAATGCTTTGATTTTGAAAATTATTCAGTGAAAATGAGAAGCTTTGTGTTACCAATTTCATTATATTGTGATTCCAGTTACTGAATTTGACTTCCCCTCTAGCATACTAGAAGAATCATTTCATGATTTTGAGTCTTCTAAAAACTCGAATCGAATATCATAAAGGCATTTACATTTAAATATCTTTAATATTTCCGTCTTTCGACACTTGTTTTCTTACGGATAGTTGTAATAGTAACGATATTCTGTTGGGGCACATTATGGGCATAACATACAATTTTATATTGGTTTGAAGGAACAAGTATAACATTATTCTACAGTCGGCAAACAAATGAACTGGTAAGTATTGCATTTAAGGCACGTGAAAAATATCTTAAAAATATATCTCGTACTCGGCGAACACAACACCTAAAAAGTACCTTTTTAAAGTCACCCTTATTAAAGGTTTAAGTGTTTCATCGGCCGACGCAACGCTCGGCCACGGCAACACAACGAAAGATATTCGTTCGCCACGTTTTAAGAATAAGTCAAGAATTTTGTTTACGTACTATCTGTGTCACACCGTCTTACGTTAATTGTTGAGGGCAAAGCTCACAGTTGCAACAACTAATAATCCACAAATGGAGGCCTATGCTGTTGTTAGCTTGAAATTTCTGTCATTTTTTTCAAATCAGTAATAAGGGTAACTTAACTATACATAAGGATAACTACATATACACTATATTTTCCGCCACTACGTCGTTATTCAAATTCTTATTCATTGTATCGCGACCTCGGGACCGGGACCGCCCGACCGAGGGTTTAGAGATAACAATTTTATAGTCATATAACTCGAGTCCATATAGATATATTTGCTGCATGAAGTTTACACATTGCATAGTCAACAATTTTTCACTTTACATTTCTTTAACAGGCAGTTTTTTGTTGAACACACCATCACACGTAAATTACACCATCTAATTTTCACACACACCTAATAATAATTGGCTTGCATGTCACGTATCTTATCTACATTTTTATTGAAAATCCACGGCGTATCTATGTTATTTCACAACATCAAGTCAACGAATATTAACTTTTTGCAGTTTACTCTACAAGGTTCGTTTCACTCACAAAAAAGAAAGTTTGAAATATTTAATATAAAATGTAGTAAAGTATATGCGATGGGAATCGTAATGTTGGAATGAGACTTTTTAGTTCAAATTATAGCAATGACATATTAATGTTACAACTATTATTTAAATTGCTACTCATAGTAAAGAACCACGGTTTGAAGTGAATATCACCAACACAACACGCAACGGCAAAATAAAGAGAAGAAGAAAGAAAAAAGTTAGTGAAAATAATGAAGAGAACTCTAAATTGAACTAGAAATATATTATCAACACACGAGCTCTTACATTTGAGTAAAATAAATAACTTATTTTTCACTTACCGAATCCAAAAGGTTGGACACTATTTCTATAGGAACGTGAGAGATGCAATCATCCTGTAACGGGGTGGTTGTAGCAAAATTGACCAGAGACTGTAATACAAAAACGTATAAACAATTAAAAACAATCATCTTGGCTCAAAGATAATTAAATCGAAGCTTCAGCAATAAAACGACTGAACACAAGGTGTTGTTTAAAAAAAGCCACTCAAAATCTATATCTACAATAAACGAGAAAAAAGCCAACAGTAAAATGTAAATGTCATTTCAAAGATAGCGCCATAATGCCAACTGCCAACCCCAGAACTTTACACACCTTTTTTGCCAGTACTTGCCTTACACAAGTAAAGTTCTCCAACTTAATAAAAATGAGTGAACGATGCAAAGCGGGAAAAGTTTTCTCTTATCTGCCCCGAATATTTTCATACAATTAACAAAGTTTGAAGCACCGCGCGTGAAGTTCAAAGCCAATAAAAAGGATAATCATGTGTGTTTGGTTGGAGTTAATATCCACGATAATTTGCTTTTTCCTTTCCAAATCTCTCCACATTTCAAGCACTCGTCCTTCCCTGTCTTGCGTCATTGATCGTACGATCGCGCTTCTGATTCGACGAGACTCCAGTTAATTTCTACTCTGTAATGCAGTCCCATCATCATCATCATCATTTTCTTCGTCTTCATGGCATTTTTCTTTTACTGCTCCTTTCTCCCCTTTCTCCGAAAGGAGAGAAAAGCTTTCACTATTGGGAAGAATACAACCAACTTCCGTTGTCACATCTGTTTACAGACCAAAGTTGAATACCAGTACCCAGTAGCGTCATGTTAAAATGCCATTTAAGTAAAAACATTCACAAGAGCACTTGCTATTGTCTTATATACATGCATGCACCTATAATCTGTGATATTCAGAGAGAGTTATATGTAGAGACGACACCGTCATAATGCGTCGTATTATTCCTACGTGTCTTTATTGCTATACCCGTCCTTCTCCAATTGAACCTTGCCTTTATGCTGTAATAGGAAAATTTTTGTTGACTTGAGCTTGTGCTAAATGCTATTTACCAGACTTCTTAGAACATGAAATAGACTACCATTCATTCAGTGGTATAAATCTTGTCAGTCTCTTTAGATTGGCGCAGAGGAATAAAACGAAACCACTAAGTAGAAGGGACTCGCAGGAGAAGAGTCGCAGGAGAAAGCAATATATGAGATGCACATTTATTTGGAAAGTTTGGAGAAAGTAAAACTAGGCTAGGGTGAACAATAACCTAAAAAAATGGCTGTTTGTCAGCAGCCTGTAAAAGTAGTCATGTGTCTCATGTAAATGCTCTAATCATAAGATTTTTTCTCATATTTGTGCTGCCTCGTGTCTGAATATGACCTCTTGCTCACCACAAAATGTCAGGAAACAAATAAAAGGAGAAGGAAAGAGATAGTGGGACAGAGTGAATAGGGCAAGATATTGAGTCATAAAAATTAAGTGGATCTATTCTTGCCCTGACAGTTAAACCGATTTATCAACTTTTTACGCAAGGAAAACGTTTTTCCTCTCCTTCTCCACGTAACGTGCAGCTTTTAGAAATGAGGGCCACATTCAAAAATATTTTATAGAAATAATATATAGTTATCATAATGACACCATTTGTATTAGGCCCGATATATACTCTCAGCAACCTTTCAAAACTAACGAGCTGGCTGTTTTATTATAGCTCACAAATTCTATCCTTAAAAGGAGAATACATGAGCAACGTGACTCAAAATGAAACTGCCGTATTTTCTTGCATTATTCGAAAACAGCAATGAGATGTTCAAAAACCTTCTAGTTGGAATGGAACACATCGCTTAGGCTGCTTATTAATTTTCTCAAGTAGTCATATTCCATGTCTGTTGAAATATCCGGGAAAATTTGTTTCATTTTCGGTGCTTTCAACCTAACTAGTAATATCAACCATTTTCCTACTTTATATACAATTATTATGAAAACTGGTATCTTCCTTTCCCTTTGTCGACTATAATATCGTTCTGGGGACAAAATTTGATCCCTCCCGTCGCCATCATTAATTGATCATGCAAATACGACATCATTCTGAGGTCTACAACGTCAAACTTTAACCGCTCTAGTAAAATCGGACATTAGGCAACTCCATAAATTTAAATGTACCTACATATCTTTTCAAAGCAGGCAGTTTTGATCCGATTTCTCGCACGCGAATAAAGGATAGGGATGGCCCCCCATTGGCAGGACGAACGCGAGGGAAAAGTGGCTGTTTGGAAAGCACTTAAATGTTTTATATGAGCTCATAAATAGTAAAACATTTTGCCCCGCCATTTTAACCTTTGGTGGGAAAATCGGTAAAGAAGTCGGTAAGTCTGTGTTTCCTAATGGGAGAAAGTGGGGATGTTGACCGTAAAGAAATCAAGATCCATTTTGCACTTTTTACAGAAACAGAAATTATTGACGTGGTGGTGGCGGTGGTCACCGGCAAGAACGCTGTCGCAGGATGTTCTGCTTGGGTGAGAAAGACTCCTGGCCTGGCAATATTACTATTATTATTATTGCTGTCATATCGTTTCGTTCGACTTACAACCTCATTCAAAATTACGGCTGTGTAATAAGTAATTTCAGAGATGCCTGACGACTTCCATAATAATAACGCATATACACATGCTCACATTCTTGTAGCAATAATACTTTTAGACTTTTCGCCGAAATGGGCTTCTTCTTTAAGTAGATAGGTACACTTTGAGTAAACTTCACTGAATGCTGTCGTCATTAACATTATTACGTTCTCTTCCACGCCACCGCCCTGAATCTGCTAACGAGCTTAACGATATAATAGGTATCTTTTAAGGGGAGAGAAGCCACCAACTAACCGGTTAAGTGACAAAGAATAAAGTTCATACTTTCTCCTGCGTGTACAAAGTACAAATAAAAGGTTGCTTCAAAGTCCAACTAACCCCATTATACACTAAGGTACTTCCAATCAGTGCTATCCATTTAATATCTGAAAAATAAATTTGTACAATTTTATCGGGAATGCAATATTCTGGCATGGCAGCATTTAATCGTGTCAGTGACACTCGTTTACATGACACGATAACAAGGCAAATTACAAGAAATAAAATGCACTAAATCCAGATAAAATGCAACTATCTACTAGACATGTCTACTAGTTGTCTTTATGTTGTCTGCCTGTCTCCCCCAAAAATGAAAAACTATTGTGATACATATTCTCCTAAGGTAATTGGAAAGACGTGTATATCACGTTGTGAACCATCCATTTTGGAACCGAAAAGGCTCCAAAATGTCGCCCAAGTGGCATGACATCCCCTTGTCGTTGTCGCTCCGCCACTTTGATACATATACATATATATATCGCTCGCTGGATTTATTATTATTGAAATTACTGCGCTTTTAAGTTTCGGATTTATCTCCCGCACGAAATGAGTTTCCCTCGGGAGTGTCACTGTCATCCTTGGGAGGAAACTAGGAGAATGCTAATCAAAACTTTGATAGAATTAGAATTGCTGATAATAATTACATGATATCTCACATAATGTGCTGGGAATCAAATTATATCCCCATGGCACATTTAGGCAGTTATCTCTCAATCCGCCATTACGTCGCAAACTGTCTCTACCGCCACATTATTGACATGCTGGTGGGCTAATACACGGCACAGTAGTGGTCAGTCCTCTAACACGAACAAGGGCCCCAGCACGATTGGATATTCCCCTGAATATTTTACGATGCCTCTTGCACCGTGATTCCCCCAACATGTGGCATATTTACAGCCCTCCGCGATTGACAGCCGTCGCCAGAACAACAGTAAAAGTTTAACACATCTGCGTTCTCTCTCGCTCTCTCCTGCTAGTACAAGTTGCACTTTAAAGATGAATAATATTACAACCAAGTGTACACAAATGGGGCAGTGGACGCATTAAAGTTTAATATTATGCAAAAAAGAACCCGCTGTTTTTCTCCATTTTCTCTTCTCAGAAAGCTGTATTTAAACAGCGTTCTATTCATCGTTTTTTGCTTACACCATCAACTTCTCTCCCTTGTAGCCGGCACATCCTCGCTTTTAAGAGAAAAGGTGTAATTAACCACCTACAGTCGGTGTGCATTTCCACTTTTGTGCTATTACTACAGACTAAGAGCTCCTCTCCAAAACAAAGTTAGTTGGCAGCCTCACGTGGTGAAAATAGCATTTACTTTGTGTGTCTGCTGTTTATCCGCTGCTACTTTGCATGTCACATTGAGACAGCCTGTTTATTTATTTATTCATTAAAATGTTGGGGTTTGTAGCAGTTTTCAATTATTTTCTTTCTCCTGTGGAAGATAAGAAGATTAGATGCTTTTGTCGGTAGAAAAAGCATAACTTTATGTAGTCATGACACTCTGGAATGGCATTGGTAGGGCCATCATCGTAAATAAAACATTGTGGTAGTGGTGGTGGTGGTGGTGGGTGGAGGTGGGTATAGTTCCCTACACGCAATTTCCCTTGCAGCCCCTTTTATCTCCTTCCAGACTTGGCTAGTACCTTCCCAGCAAATCTCTGTGGGGCCCTGGCTGGGTGCGAGCATGGGGATACATTCGATGGATTTTATACGCCTCGGCGTGGAAAATCGTGTCAGCATAATAAAAATGGTAAACGAGGAGATATATATCTCTGGTGATGGTTTCATAATATTCTATATAGCATTTTTCACACACGCGGGAAACTGGGGGGAAAAGAAAGTGACAAGAAAACAAAGTGTAAGATATGTACGTATTGTTGTGTGAAAGCCTTCACCCAGTTTCATTTGTACATATTTCGGGCGAGATATTAAACAAAGGGACTTGTTTATCAGTGGTTTGACTCGCTTAAGTGAAACATTGTTCATTGTCATTCAGTTCTAGTTGGACTGTGATTTTAATCTCCAATGAGGCTCACCCAGTGAAACCAAAAACCCTTCAAGATAAATCCCACTTTAAGGAAAGATGCGAGGGAAAGACGGACAGAAAGAGAGAGAGAGAGAGAGAAGAAAAGGGAAGAGGAGGTGCAATACAACAGAAGTTTTAAGGCATTTTGTGACATACCTATAAGCATGTGCTCATGCCTACTTGTATAGATACACAGACACACATACATATCAGTGGTAGTAGTACTACACGACACAATAGACCATACAGACATAATGCTTCAAAAGAGTACTTCTTGGCATCCGTGAAACGAGAGGAGAGAAAAGATGTCACCAGTCTTTAAATTGACAAAGACGAATGGGGGTCTCCACTTGGGAGGTTGGCTAAAGTATTAGAGAAAGAGAAGTGGGGTGGTTGCCAAAAGATTTGTCTCAGATACAAAAAGGGCATCATTTAAAGACTTTTTTTCCAGAGAAACTTGGAAAACTCAAGCACGGTTATAAGTACTACTTGAAAATGGACTACTCGCTCTCTCCCTCTCCCTGTGTGTGTCTTGTGTGTGTATGTATGTATATGTGTGTGGAGAAAGTGTACACAAGTTTTTCCTCTGCTTTTCCTCCCTCTATTTTCCAATGTCGAGCTGTCGCTTCTATCATTCTCTCCACTCTTATATGCCACTTTGCAGCGTCCTACTCAGCCTACCCCGTATATCTCCCGCAGAGAGGTTTATACGTATTATATATTAGATACCTACATGCTCTCTATATTCTTCCAGAAATTTAGTATTACACTTTACCCTTCATGCAGGCACTCCCACAGATTTTTTGCCACACGCTCGTTTATTTGCGAGTTCACCTTTTCCGTCGAAGCAAGTAATTTAGTATTCTGTGAATACAACTTCTGGAAGAAGAAGGACCTTTGGCAATACAACATTTTTTGTGTGCACTTAATTTATCTTGGTGTGTGTGTGTGGAACTGGTCCCGGCAATAAAGACATTATAGACACCATATAGGCGGGCATTCGGGGCTGAAAGAAGGGTAATATGGGAACTGAAGGGTCTCTCTTTTAAATGGGGCTTTTAAATTTAATATAAATATAAATTAAAAATAAAAGTAGCGATTTAGTGACACTTCAAGGAATTCCTGAGTCCAGATTTCGTGTAATTACTTTTTTTAATCTTCCTCATATTCAATTTTGACTTGCAACACAGCCTCCAGAGAGGGAAAGTATAATTTGCTAACATTTCCATGGCCTTTTATACTGTTGCATAATGTTTTTCCCGGAGTATAGGGAAAGGTGGAAGTGGTTATAGAAGGATACTTAACCTTTTCAAAATCTACTTTGTGACTATAATAGAAGCACGTGTGTGCCCTAATCGACCCACTTTTGAAACTTACTTGTAATTTAAGCCGGAGCCTACACAGTAGTTTAGAAAAGTCATTTCTAAAGATTTGTGGAAATGTATATCAAGTGTTTACTATTTTACTAAAGCAAATTTGTATTGATTAGAATGTAACAGAAGGGAAAAAGAAACTCTTAAAGTGAAAATGAGCGTTATACTAACACGAGGTCTTTCGTCCGCTTTAAAATGCCATACGTCCTGTTTTGAAGTGCAATTCATTAAGAGCTCTACATAAAGAGTGTCCGGTAATTTAAGATGTTTTTGGGTGAGAAAATTCCATGTGATATATGATGATAAATGCGCAAATAAATGGTTTCCCCACAAATATTTCCAAGTTTGACAGATATTTTCAAAAATGGGCTAATCCATCTTTTCTAACATGACAACTACGCTACTTCAGCTGATATGATATACCTGTGAAAAGCAAATTTGTATTGATTAGAATGTAACAGAAGGGAAAAAGAAACTCTTAAAGTGAAAATGAGCGTTATACTAACACGAGGCCTTTCGTCCGCTTTAAATGCCATACGTCCTGTTTTGAAGTGCAATTCATTAAGAGCTCTACATAAAGAATGTCCGGTAATTTAAGATTTTTTTTGGTTGAGAAAATTCCATGTGATATATGATGATAAATGCACAAATAAATGGTTTCCTCACAAATATTTCCAAGTTTGACAGCTATTTTCAAAAATGGGCTAATCCATCTTTTCTAACATGACAACTACGCTACTTCAGCTGATATGATATACCTGTGTGTACTGTTGTGTTTTAGAGCTAATTTGGTGTCGTCAAATTTATTGTAGTTATCAATTGACAAAGACAAGATTTTCCACCTGCTATTTGAAGAAGTTCCCCTTGGGAAATAAAAATACTCACGAGTAAAGAACTGTAGCAGTTCAGAACAAAACAAAAGTATGTCACACAAAATTTTATGACATTGATTTTTCGAGTTTATGATGCAATGTATGTAACTATGAGGAACTATTCAAAAGCAATGCTGTCAGAATGAAAATATTTTTACCTTGGTAGTACTTACTTGTTTGACACAATTGCATTTTTCTAAAAACTATAAGAGAATTTGGAATGCTTCTATCATGGATAATAGAAAACGGTACAAATAACGCGTTTTGAAGACGGTAAAATACAAAAAAACAGAACATAATGCGCATTGCATTCTAGTCTGACCCAGAACATTTTGAAGGAAACAACGTGTAACACTGTCCTCATTTTTCCATCTTAAAATATTCATTTTAAATTACCGGATACTCTTTATCGCTACTATAGTGCAGGTAGGCTCGGCTTCATCAATGCAGGCTTCCCCGTTGAAAAGAGAACCTAGATGTTCTTAGAATGCAAAATCTCTGCAAACATCGTCTATATGGTCCTCTCCGTAAAGCCAAGGCCCTCTTCAGCACGCACGTGTCAATTGGAGGAACAGGATAACCCACATTGAAATAAATCCAACTCTCTTACCCCTCGCATCTATTCCACCTCGAAGAGAAAATCTCCCCAACTTGTACGGTTGCATTTCCTCGAACAATTTTAATGACGGATAAAGACAAGATGAAAGATGATATTGGATGAGAAGAATATTGATAGAAATCTGTATGAGCCTATTACCCGAAAGTTTATGGGGAAGGAGAACAAGGTGCGCTGTCAAATCGTCGGCATTTACGTATATCTGGCAATCTCCGGTAACAACGTAACAGGAAATGCTACTACTACTAACGCCGCTGCCGTAGTTAAATAAATAATGGAATGCGAGAGAGTTCGTGTTTACAAAAGACTTGGCTGGCTTGAAGGGAAATTCAAAGAAATGCATGCATCTTTCTCCCATCCCCTCACACACCCTATCTCCTCCACATCGAGAGGAAGGTTATAAAAATCCTGTTTGTTATATGCCTGCATATTTCTGCTTAGTAACGTTTTATTTCTTGCTACACAACCACCCTCCACTACTACTCTCCCACGTTCCTTTCGGCTATTTCTTCTTTCTTCTGGAAATAGATATGCTAAGTGCCTTAAGTGCCATTCAGTCACTGTCAATTTTTGGGAGTGCAAGAAAGGGGAGGGCCAACGAATATTTAACTTGACTCGACTTACAACATAAGCTCTCCTCGCAAAGTGAATATGGATGGATGGATAATAGTCTCCATGGCTTCCTCCTGGGCCTGCCTGCCAACTAAGAACCGTCTTTGCTGATGAAGAACACTATCTCTCTCTCTCTCTCCCTCCATTTTGCTAAGTTTTATTTTATTATATCTTGTTAGCTAACGAGCATATTAGAATATCACCCGACGACGACGACGACGACAGTGATGGCGGCAGCAGCACATCACGTCATAGTAAAAGCAGGAACTGTCGTAGTGACGGCGAAAAACTAAGAAGGAAATAGAAAAGATGGGGACGCCAACACAAATCCATTTGTTCAAGTGGCTTTTATTTGTATAAGCGACTCTCACTCGATTTCCATTTTAACTTAAACATTAACTCACTGTCTCTCGGTGGGACATTTTATTTAAGGATATTTTAATATGCTAAGTAAAGACACGTACTGCATTTGGCAAACGGGGGCCCTACTCAACAGGAGACAGTTGGCGGCACTTATATATAGCCCATATCTTCTATATCATTATGACCCAGTTGAGAAGTTGAATTTCAAAATGGACTGTGATGAATGACACAGGTGATCCATTTCCGATTCACTTGCGTTGCGATGCTGGAAATTGCTACTCGTTGACACAGATTCTACTTTTTTCTTTCAAAGTTCAGTTCAGGTGCACATGGACATTAAACAGCCCCTCGTGAGTAGTAGATACCTACGCAATAATAATTTGTCAATTTGTGAAAATTTCTGCCTACGTCATACGTACCCGTAGTCCTCCTACTACGTACATGAAGAGTGACAGATATTATGTTACAATATGTCAACCATGTAATTGTTTCCACAAAATTTCGCCTGCAATCGCTCAATCCTACATGATGTCGGCTGTCTTACGGAGGCAGTGCCGTACCCTGCAGTACACTATTTAAATCCTTGTCAGCAGCACTGTGAGCAGGAGCTGGGGCCTATCCCGTAGAAATATTTTAGCATTCCTTTTTTCCATTTCCTGTGTCATTTACATACAAGAGACTTTCACTCAATGAGCACTTCCCTTTTTTCATGATGACAGCCAGTTGGGCATGCAAATGATGTATACGGGGAATTCTCTCCGTAATTCCCTGGCACATCCGTTTTCTCCGCTCGCCGAATATTTTTCTCTTCATTTTTCTCCAAGACCGAGTAACCTCCTATAGTATTCTAATACCAGAACAGACGTGGCCTTAATTTGTATTGTTCTGCGCAAATACTGCGAGGAATAAACAAAAGGAAAAATGCAAGTCATGTGAACATGGTACATTTTAGCTATCGGTGTACACACACCAACATCCCATACTCAAGTATGTACATCAATTAATTTTTTCCCTGTACAAATAACTGGCATGCAGGGAAATAATACATATACATGCCCGCTACTACCTACGACTCCGCCATTATTCCCCGTCGTAATTGTGAAGACAAGCAAACAGGAAAAGAACGGAGCATGTGCTCATTAAAGCTCTCTCGCCGAACAAAAAAATATGCCCGTCTTCTTGATGAACGATTAAACAGTGTTTGGCCTACCGTGTGATCACCATCCCCATTCATCAACCAGAATTAAAGGAGAAGGTGTGTTTGGCCATGTGAGAAGACAATGATGATGTGTAGTTATTACACATGAAAAAATATAAGGCATACAGATATACCCACCCGGTCCCCCCCCAGCCACACACAGACCATATTTCATTATAATACGCGCGGGTTCTGATCTCCCTTACGGGCTCAAGTTGTGTGCTCTTTTCTGGGATCAGTATTGTGTACAACATAAGTAATAGGCACAATGACTAAACGTTGATAATGACAGTATGCTGACGTGTTGGTACAAGAGGTTACGTGGATGATAATAATCATTGCCTGTCTGATAACAGGGCAATAATTTATATTATCCTTCCCCGGTCCCTAACATATGTTGAAAGCTTTCGTAGGAGGAAATGAGTTTTTTCTCTCGTTTTTACACAAAGTAGGAAATGGAGTGATGGAGAGCCGTCAACAGCAGCAGCAGTAGACAGACCATCTTTCGTGGGTTTAATGAAAAAATATCGTTGCTTCCAGGTATCACAATACTTCTATTGGCAAACATACGGTGGGTGACGGGCGATATGGTTACTTATTGCATATAGCGAGATGTAGCACACACGGACGCAGGGTATATGAGTTTTTTATAGGAGTCTTTTATTTCCGTATATTTTCTTGTGGGAGTAGTTAGGTAGGTACTTGGAGATAACAAATTATGAAGTCTGTTTGCTCAACGAACGAGATCCCCCGTTATTATCTGTACAATTTCTCGTCAATTAAAAGTTCCTCCCTTTACAATCCACGAGAGCGACGGAGTAACAGCAACATTATTAGCAGCAGTCAAATCAGAAGAGGAGGCTGGGCTTATACCATCACACCACCACCAGCTTGGAACTTATTACGAATTTGGCATGTAACTTGGGTAGACTTTGGAACTACTTACACGGGACAAATAATACGCCGTGTAATTTAAGAGAAAGAACGGAGATAAGATGGGGGCTAATAAACTGATCCAATATTTGAATATGTATCAAATTAGATAAATAAACGAACACATTTATTGGACATTTGAAATTGAGTTTCGTTTTGAGTAACGAACATGGCACGGAGATATAGGATACAGTGTACTTATACTTGTTCCACACATCACGTAATGCACACAGCTTCCCCCAAGAAATTGGACCTATTCACAATCCAAAATGGTTGTACAGATTTTGTGAATTGGAGGAATTATACACAATGGTAGCCTCCGAATTACACCCTTTTTTCCACACAGATGACTACAAATCTTTCTCTTTTCCGTCTGAAATCTGATAGTCTCTCTTGTATCATGTTTCGCATCTCCCAAGAAAATGTATTTACTCATTTTGGAGAACGTGTTAACTTTTTCCGCGTGTCGTCAATAATCCTGTCGTTTCCTACTTTCTCCCGACAGATATAGTACATACCCTGTAAAATGGAGAAAAGTCCTATGATGACCATAAAGGAACCGGGTCCCCTGCATCCCCGCTTTGAAAGATTTAGGAAGCTTGCAACACTCCGTATTTCCCGGCAGCGTCTACTTCTGATCAGTAGGAATATACACATATGAAAATTGAATGAAAATGCAAAGGACATTATAAGAGCTTGCGAGAGAGGGCCAGCAAGAAAGAAAGGCTTTCAAGTCAAACACACTGATAAAATCTAATGGGAATCAATATTAATGACCTTTCCATTTCGTGAAAGAGCAGTAGTAGTGCAGGGATATGTATATGTGTGTATATGTGTGTGTGTACTCTACTGCTGCAGGGGAGGGGAAAGTAAAGTAGAAAAATACGCAAAGAAGGGCAGGTCTTGTGTGTGTGTTTTGTGTATTCTTATAGGTAGTATCGTTGATAGCTGGAGCATAATAAAGTGTGCTTTATATCCATAACAAGAAATCATCTCTAAGATGGCTCTCTCTTTCTCTCCCTGTGCGTACATGAAAAATAAAGCGTGTGTGCATACACATATTTACATCTTATACTTTTTTTGGACGGATGAAAGTTTTACGATATAACTTTGCGTTGACTAGGGATCGTTTCAAGTCTGAGCTGTGGAGATATAAGTACATTAATAGTTGGCAAACGCTTCTTCATCTTTCCCTCACTCCCTTCTATCTCTCTCGCTCTCGTTCCTACTGGATTTCTTTTTATAGCACAATTCAGAATGATAGTAGTAGCAGGCCTTTTCTCTTTTCTCCTCCTTTTTCTTTCCTCTAGTATTCTATATATTTTTTGACGCACAATGGCGGGATGAGACAAGCTGCTTGTAAAAAACACCATCGTCGATCCATCAGACATTATAAGGGGAAAAAAGTAATTTAGTGTGCATTTTCCCGGTGCTCCTCCTCCCCCTTTTCTGGTATCACAATCAACATATTTGAAATATGAAAGCTATTGTCATTATTACCAAATAAATACCACATAATCATCACAAATCATTCAGAATGAACACAAACTTGAAGTTCGGGTGTGTGAAAAGGAACATGTCTGCGAGAGGTTTGAATTTATGACGGGGGCTGATATCATAAAGAAGCATTTTTTGGGAGCACTTTCTACATTTGCGGCGTTCATGATGACGATGATGATGATGATGATGACTGCAGGGGAGGAGGACAATAAAGATATGGCACACAACATGCGAGTCTCTTCGCTTATTGCGGGCAAGTGTGTGTGTACATGTTTTCCACTGACGAGGGGAAACCAACTTGGGTCGACTTTTTAACGCCAATTTTAATAGTCGGTTTGTTACATCTTTTACAGCGCCACATAACGTTAATAATACTAATAATATGGACATAATTATGATGAACGCATTAAGGGTATTCTCCTTGGCATAAACCGAGAGTGTTATTGGTTATTAGGAAATTAAATCGGGAGTGATCTGCATCCCCCTGCGTGCGTGTGTGTGTGTGTTTCCAAATTAATTATTGTGTGAATATCTGTTTTTGACAGATTGTTACACAGAGAGAGATTCTAATACAAGCTTGCGTCTTTTTAATTACATTTTTAGACTTGCGTTCCGTAGTCAAACCCAGACTACCCGTTTTTCTGTGACTTTCGGAAAGAATACCACAAGGGTTTTGGGAGAGCGATAGCGCAAAATATTTTCCTAATAGTATATGGCAGTGGTTAACCGTTGCTAAAATGCAAGATAGAAGTGTGATGAAACACAGCTACAAGGGGATTTTTTTTGTTTTTGGTTAGGGAATCAGTTTTTGGTTGGATAATCTTCCAGGATAGAATCCAGACACAACAAGGATTTCCAATTTACGTTTAGAGAACAAAAGAGCTTACGACAGAGGGGTTGCTGCTGCTGTTGGTGAAAGAAAACAAGGTTTTTTCGTGTGGCAATGAGTTGGAGGAAAGAGGGAAAACTAAAAAAAAAGTTAATTGCCTTTCTGGCAAACGCTACACACATACACACACACTCGTGCTGCTGCTACTTAATGCGTCATAGAAGAAGACTCCATCAAAATAATGGTAGTCAGAGCAAATGATATGAGAATCATAAATTTGAGTCAACCATGTATCTCTACAGCAGGGTACATTTTTAAATTAGTAAAAACCAGGCATTAAAAGTTGACGACGGTATGTGTCTACAATGTATGGGGCATATACCCGCGCCAAAAAAGGAAAAAAAACTCGGCTACATTTTCCCGCTTAATGTGATCGTTTATACGCTGCTGCATTTGCAATTATCCCGATGGCATTTTCCATTATTATGGTTGGATAAAGATGACTGTGTATATCATTGAAAGGGGAAAAATGAGTTTCTTTTCTTGAATTTGGTATCATCCAGTTCTGCTACCCAGTAGCAACTTGGTCGTGTTTTCCCTCCTGAAATAGCCACTGCATGTATATATACATATATTGTCGCTGGCATTTCAGTGGTTGAAAATTATCGCGGTGAAATTATTCTTTTACATGAAACATAAATAATATATGATTACCGTGCTCTACCCTGAAATCAAAACGAAGCGCGGATTGCCAGCAACCTTCTTGGCCATTTCCTTTGCTGTTCAGAAAAAGAAAAGCAGCACACACACGAAATGCCGTGTTAAACTGTTGTAGATTCAGAGACGATCACACGGCTGTGAGTGACTGGAGTACTGCTCGGCTCTGTGTGTGTGTGTGTTCAACAAAGGATAAATTGTGGACTTTTGCCCCTTCTCTCTCCTACTTTCTCCTGTCGTCTCTTATAGAAATACACGAACGTGCAGTTCCCTTTTGCGGTAGCAATTTGGATCCCACTGTATAGTGTGTATAGGAGAAACCACTCACGCATCCTATTTTGGGTATGGATAAATAGTGATAAGTGAGTGTTAGTCGTAGTGACATTGTTGGAGAAAAGATGCAGGTATTGTATTTTTCGAGTGTGGGAATATAAAGTAAGATTTATTGTTGACACAGTCGCTACTGATGGGACAGGTTGCCTTCGCTTCACTACTTTCCCTTTATTTCCTTACCCCCTCTCGGTACACGAAGGTATATCAAACTATTTATAGGTACCTGAACACGAATCTTGGGCTCTCGTTCTGCTCAAAACAATCTGCAAACAAAACACAGGCTTTCCCCACAAAAATATTGCGCTGCGAATTTTTCCCCGCTGCTGCTGCTGCTACTCTGCGGTTGTTGTTTCTTGTTTCAGCACCAACATTCCCACAACCTGGATTTCTGTCACCGGGGTTTACGGTAATAGTTGGGATTTTTTGGTACCACTTCCTCTACAACTGCTATATATACCCACTATAAAATGGAGGTAACGACAACGACATAAAAACCATGTTTAAGAACTACTTGAGGAGAAATGACACAAATTAAACTAGACTCGACTGCTACGATCAAGGTAGAAGTACGCCCGTTTAATAAACCGCAGGAGTAAAAGTGAATGTCAGATTAAGGATGAATGTAGGCCTGTTTTTAAGCTGGCTTGTTTTTAAGTACCACTTAAGTAACTTATGCGTATTGAATATCACATGGCGAAGTTGAAATTGTGTGCAGGTAGGCTTGCATTTATTGTATAATTTACTTTAAAATTTCATGTGCCAGAATGCGCATACTTGCGGGAAAATTAAAACGGAGGGATGTCGCGTGGTGCAATCTTGAAAGGAAGTCCAGAATTGTAAATGACGCTGACAAACATATAAATAGTTCCAGAATGTTTCAGTTACAAATCGGGTAAAAGTTTTGCTCCTTGAGTGAAAGCGGTATGGAAAGCAGGATGTAATGTGAAGCACGATTAGGTACATATGCATGCATTGATAAAAGGTAAAATGGGAGGGCGTGGGTGTGAATAAGTACGTGTTTGTACATCTCTTTAAGGAAAATGCAGTATGGAATATTTTATTTGCTACTTGTACTTATTGGTAGCCTATAGTCAAATAAATATGGGTTTCCGGTTATTCCCGTTAGGCACGGAGTATAAATTTTTAGAACTGAAAAATGTAAAAAAAATGAACAAATAAATACAAACTGGGTAGTATACGCCATTATTGCTACGAGCAGTTATGAACGGAGTTATCATCATATACAACAGCATTTTCTTTTTCAGTTTGGCCCTTTACGTATGAAAAGAGAAAGTGACAAAAAAATTCTCTCATGCTGCCTGAGACAACAAACTAAATAGAGTTTTAAAGGAATGGAATGGAAACGGTATTAAATTGTAGGCAAGAAAATGTGAGTGAGCAAACATCGAGAAATACATATTTTTGTCATGCGTTTGATGGTATGCCTATTTACATTATTTATATTTGTAACCTTCCCGTATATCACGTAACCTTCCCCCCTACGTACTGCTCCTGACAAGTGTGTTTCCTCTGCAAATTGCAATTCCCAGGATGTCGGATTAAATTTACTGGATACAAGTTTATTTTCTTTCTCTCAAAAATAGTGACAATTGAGAATAGGTAAACGGAAACGGGGAAAGAGAGCGAAAAAAAAGTTTACATGATTTAGATGAAAACTCATATTTTTGTAGGAAAATTCAGAAAATTGAATGCCTCGAGAGAAGTGGAATAACATCAACATCGTCAAGATGACTACGAGAGTAAATGCCTTTTTTATTTCTCTTTTTACCTCCAACAATTCCAAGTGCACAGGGAAAGCAGAGGGAAATTGGAGGCTGACGACATGCTCAATGCTCACTACGGCTGGGGTTTTACTTTTGGCGAGAGGAAAACTAGAAAAAAGCTGTTATGCAAAGCGGCAGCCAAATAAAAATGGCAAATTCTACATAAACCAACTTTCACTACACGCAACCTTCAAATGATGTGTTCAGGGAAGCTGATTTTTAGTACTTATTAAGCAGAAGACAAGCATCTCTTACCTTTAGTTCCTTCAGGATAACCTCCGGACGTTTGGAGGACCGCATCAAATTTTGGTATTTGTAGATATTTTTCTGAAAAAAGAGGGGAAATCAATGTAAGTTAAATTAGGTTTCCAGTGAAAAATTATTAAGTGAAAATGGATTTCCCTTTAAACGAGAAAAAAACAACAATAATTATTTGTCGATTGTGACACGGAGTGTGTTAAAGTTCAAAACTATTAAATCCTCGTTTCAAAGTCCAAAGTCAGGAAAGGTTTATTTTTTTTGCGCGTGGTATGGTATACCTTGAAGAAGGTAATATACTTGGCGGGATTTCTTTGGCGAATAGAAATATTTTACGAGCGTGACACAAAGTGGCAATCATTTTCACATAAAATAGTGTACCTCGTTCATAGAGCGTCCCCACCACATCTTGAATTATATTTGATTTACAATGTGGCTGTGACCTGGTTGTTCATGAAAGGGTAACCAATGCCATGTGGAATATTGAGAGAGGGAGAGAGAGAGAGAAAGAAAAAATGATGCTCGGTGAGGAATGCTAATGTAGCATGAATTCTTGAACAACGTAGAGAATTCCTATTATTCACATGCTCCTTCGGTGTAACAATAAGCAGCTCCCACCCGCGCGTATGTTTGTAATAAGAATATACTTGCTGGCATGAAGCGTAAAAAATTAGTTTCACATTTCTATATGATTTACTCGCAAGTTTCTTTCCTTTTTCTCCACGAGTCATAACCATATCATCAGTTAGCTATAAAACAGCTGCATAATACGGTACTCTGTATACCGGGTACAAACTCGCGCTCACCCCACCGGCGACGGCGACACACACATGGCATGTATCAAGCGTTGCAAGGAATCGTCATTTCCATTGAACCTTGAACGACACAGAAGTTGTACTATAAAATGAAATTTGAGTTCAGTTGGAAAATTATAATTTTCCTAAGCGTGGGGGTGACTCGGTAGCTTTTTATGAAGATTGCGATAGTTGGGTCTAGTAACGATAATCTAAAGACGGAATGTCTAATGACTAATAACATAATTATCAAAACGCCATCTACTGTTGGTCTGCAAGACTTTGAATAGTCTAATGTATATTATATTGCATAATACATATATCTATCAATGTCATCATTTATAAAAAAAAGTAATATTTTTTAAAATTTGAATTTAAAAGTTATATTTTGGCGGCATTACTCTTTCTAAATGCAAAACAAGAAAAGTATAAAATCGAATTTATTTTTATCCATTTATTCAATGGATATGGTGTGACTCGAGGATGCAGAAGTAAGCGAACGAAGTACACCCTACAATATTAGTGGAAAGTAATCCAATTTACATAATATATTCTAACTGTCCATAATGTACTTGCCACTTAGTTATATTTTATTTCAACGGTATATTAGACTATTTATGCGGTAGACTAATCTGCAGTCTACTTGTAATATTTAGGCTCGACATCATTCATAATGCAAATCATACCGGCATTTGTTTATTTCGTCTGCCAGTGTTACGGAATCCGTCCCCCATTGAATATAGGCACTCTCACAAAACCAGTCAAGTTTATGATTCTCGTTATCTAGAGTGTCGTCTTAAAAATCAATTTTGCTCATCCACTTTCTGCTCAGGGCCTATTATTACTTTCATTTGACTGGTTTTAGATTTCGTAAGAGGGATTTAACTTAGGAGCGAGAATAAACCTGTCATTCACTGGATTTCAAATTAGTTTCATATATGCGAAATATTTCATTTTCGTAATAATAACTCAACAAAGTCGGATTGGATTGAGCACACTTGCATTATGTAATTCCCTGGCGTCTACCATGTCTATACATTACTACGCGCGAGCTTCAACTCGCTCCCTTCCTATCCCCCTTCAATACAGCTACAGTGAGAGGAAGTATATCATGGTAGGTACCCATATTGAGAAGTGCTCTCTTTTTCTTGCCGTCTTTCTCCAGGTTTATTAACGCTCTGGGTCCCTTTTCAGTCTTTTGTATTATTCTTCTTCTTCTTTGAGAGAGAAAGCATAACTGTTGATAAGCTACCAGCAAATGTAGAGCAACCATTGAAATTCAGTGGTAAAACTTATTTTCGGGTTGTCAGTTCTACTTACATGGATGCTCAACTGCTGCCGCCGGAGTGTGTTATGCTTGCCAAAATTTTATTCTAACCTCGTGCTTATTATGGTATTGTTATTATGAGGGGGAAGAACCTCCCTGGAAGGTTGTGTAAAGCTGTAAATAATAATGTTATAGCCCTATTACTTTCCCTGAGTTTATGATCTCTATATTATGTATGTACAGGCGCTCGCTGGATACAATGTCACATTTCATCTTCAAGAGTCACATACGATCCGAAAAAGAAATTCTCCTCCCAACAATCAGTATTCCACGGGTAAAACAGATCTTTCCCAGAGTGCGTACATGCTTCTCTCGGTGTCTGCTTTGTAGTGATATGATATGGGGTGAGGGAGATGAGGCATATTACACTACACCTTCATACACAAAAATCTCGCTTTTAGATCAGTGATGCATTTGTTTCATTGGGGGAAATGAAGCTGTTCCAGGAAAGTGTATTTGTGCCGATGTTGTATAGATAGTCATTCAAGAGTCACATACGATCCGAAAAAGAAATTCTCCTCCCAACAATCAGTATTCCACGGGTAAAACAGATCTTTCCCAGAGTGCGTACATGCTTCTCTCGGTGTCTACTTTGTAGTGAGACGATATGGGGTGCGAGAGATGAGGCATATTACACTACACCTTGATATACAAAAATCTCGCTTTTAGATCAGTGATGCATTTGTTTCATTGGGGGAAATGAAGCTGTTCCAGGAAAGTGTATTTGTGCCGATGTTGTATAGATAGTCACTTTATTAAAACACAGATTGCTGGGTAGTATAATAGAAGAAAATAATAGTAATAATCAGTATCAGCTTACCTTCCACAGTATAGAATAGTACCATTGATCTCGTACGTAAGCGTTGGAACCCTGCAACAAAAGGAGAAACACATTTCAGTACAAATAAGCTCATTAACTGCCGTTCTGCTCGCTCGAACGATCAATAACGCGTAAATAAATATGTAGGTAAATACACAAGTTAACTTATTCCCGCTCACTGACTCTATCTCTCTTAAATGAGAGAGAGAGATCGAGCGAGAGCTGGTTGTAGAGACAGGGCGATCACTAAATTAATTACATTTAGTAGGATGGACATGACGACGTAAGGGGCGACTCAACTTAATTTACAAGAACAGACAACAAAAGAGAAAGTACAGGGGAACACAAACCTTTTAAAGGTGATTTGAGTATAGAACAGTGATTAGGGTGACAGTAACAAAGTAATTTAATTATCCATTTCGACTTGTTATTTCCCCGGGAAAGGAAATATAGTATCACCAAACCAATGTGAAATAACGCGCAAGGCGGGTGTACTTACTGGCAGGACACAATACGCAGTTAAAAAAATTGTCTACATTGTTAATATGAAACATCATGTATAAATCATGTTGTCTGGGTGTGACTTGATTGTGATTGAATCAAGAGAAGAGAAAGCATAGATACACACACACATACAAAGAGACGAAATGCGATCAACGAAGTGTGCTTGTTAGAAGTTGTTTTTGTAGAAGACTCCCAGCGATTTAATAAGAGAAAACAAAAGCTGGTGCATATAGACCTTTACAGAGAGAGAGAGAGGGTGCAGTAGTGTGTAGACGTGTTCCCGATTTTCTCTGGTGTTACAAAACAGTGCACAATCACTGTTGTAGTAGTAGTCGATATACATCAAGTACACACGACCCTTTTCTTTTCTGCTCGTTACCCTCGCCTGTGTGCATATTAAATGAATCACGTTTGAAGAGTAGTACAGTTTTTGACCTTTTATCGTTTATTGAAAATGTCTTTTGAGACAACACTCGAGACACGAAAGGGCATTTAATTTGAACTTTTTTGAAGTTAAAAGGAAATACACACAATAAGTACACGCTTCCTCCTTGATCTGGTACGTACGTAGGAGTATAGCACAGGAAATGTTGTGTAAAATTTGAAACGACATGCTGAATGCAATCGATGGATAGAGAGTTTAGTGCTGTGAGACTGGCCAAATACATTAATAAATAGTACAATTCAACTAGCTATTTTACTCGCTTTCCCCAGTTCGAATAACGTTTTGTACCGTCGTCCTGCCTCTACTTTCCTTTGTGTAACATTTTCGTCATTTAAGCGCCCTACAAAAAGGGGGAGGGGAAAGTAAGCAAACTTTTATAATGATATAAGCGGGGAATTTCCTCCTAAAAAATCACATCACGCGAAGAAAATGTTAAGCAGATATTAAAATAACGTGTGTGTATGTGTGCCCATATAATACATGCGCGTCATACATACATTTCCTTTGAAGAGGAATACAAAACAAGTAAAAGGCCAACAAGTCAGGATCTTTTTACGACAGCCATAAAAATTACTGGAACCTTTTGATTAAATTAAAGCGAATTTATTAGCCTGCAGTTTTGCAATAACGCTGTAAACCGAGCAAGTAAATACATCCAGCAAGCTTCGTTTATTCCTTTTAATAAGTCAAGTCTGCAGGGATTCTATATTCTTATATCGGTCTCGTATACACAGGAGTTTATAGCCGAGATAAATACGCACTATAAAGATGTACACAAAAGATATACACTTAAGCACACATGGATATGCATGCGTGATACTTGTTTGAAAGTGGATACACGTAAGCCCGTGTTCCTGCGCTTTTTTTACAGTACAATGTGTCTTTTTTTGTCGTGAGCTGATCAACAGTCTAATTTTCTAAATGGATTAGGAATACGACTTGCGATTGGGCAGGGTGTAGATAGTGTATATAGTGTAAAAACATGGAAGCAATAAGTAAACCGGGCTAGTTGCTAGTACCAGAGTACAAGAGAAAGAGAGAGAGAAAAAACGTAAATATATTCATGCAGGAAAAGAAGCGATAATGGAAAAAGAAAATGCATAGACATGTTTCCGGTAGGTTGTTCACGAAAAAAAATAGCAGGAGAAAGTTATACAGGGTTGTTAGGGGGTATATAGAGATATAAAAGATGTAAACTCATAATGTATTTATCTTGTGTAAATGTAAAAATCTGGAGAGAAGAACAAGAACGCGGTACTGATGACTTTCTTTGGATTGGGTGTTTGAATAAGACATCTTATTGTTATGCACATAGCATTAGGAAGGTTGAAAAATAGGAAAATGAATACGTACTAGGAGGAATACAAAATTCTCCCTTTGACTACCATCCTGGATCGTGAAGGAAACGGAAACGGGAAAAACCAAAGAGAAGATACTTATTTTCCTCCAGTGTAGCGTAGCATAATATATACACCATACTATTAACAAAATGACTTTAAGTAGCGTCCAAAATGAGAATAAGAAGAGTTGCGAAGCAGAGAAAACCCACGCTGGGATGGTGTATAACTAAGCATATACCAGCTTTCTCCTTTGTTATTTTTCGAAACGGTTGAAAACTGAGAGTGTATCAGCCTAAAATCTTATAGTGTACTGCATAGTGTCGCGGCACACAAATATGGATTAGCGAAAAGACATGGGCAAGTCTTTGTATGCATAAAGAAGGGGTGAAAATTTTCGTCAATAACACATACTCGAAGTTTATCCGACATTTTTATTGCCGCTCCCAATACCATGCACGGTTTACGTACGCCTGCACGCACACAAATGTGTAAGGCAAATAAATTTGTCCATGAAACAATACCCTCATTACTACTTTTATTATTATTTCGCTTCGATCCTTTATCCAAACACGGTATGATCGTCTCTATTAGAAAAGTACGGTTGTATAAGACGTCGTAACACAGTTTTATACAAAAGTTATATAGTCACCAGTCGCCACCAGTAAATTGCATGCTTCCACTTTATTGTGAAGAGAAAGTGAGACGAAAATTACTAGCATAGTGAACATCTGAAGTTTTCTAAAAGAAGGCAAACTTTCTTTTGTTCTGTCAAAGTTTCTGTTTTGCCTTTCCTCTGGTTTTAGCCTGGGTACAGGAGAAAAGGACCTAATCACAACTCCGCTTTCTCCCATACTTTCTCTCTCTCTCTCTCGCTCTCTCTCTCTACTACCCAAGGAAATATATGTAATAATGACTTAATGCTGTCAGAACCTTACCTTCGTGTATTGCTTTCTCTCCGTCATAAAAGAGTCAGAAAAGGTGGTAAAAATATTTTCAAACGAAAAATCTCTTTTGATGGATATTAACCACAAGTTTAGAAGACCAACAAAGTTTTGTAGCGTGTACAAAGTTGGATGAACACACACACAGCAATAACTTGCGCTCTCTCCAAATAAGAATCTGAGTCAGGTTTATAAAAGTTTATTAAATTCTTTTCCCCGTATTCTTCATTAGCAGAGATATGATCAAAAGGTTTTAATAATCATGCAAATATTCTGGCGAAGACAGGGAGAATTTTCATTATCTTCAGGCTATTACAATTTTTAAACTATGTAGAAACTAGCAAGGAGTTGATTGGCTGACATATGGAATTTTACTTTCTTGCTTAGACATCCTTTTAAAACAATAAACAAGAAAGGAGAAAGGTAGCTGCTGATTTTATTTGGTATTTGTTTTAATGGCGTTACAGAAAAGTGTGCTCCTGTTCTTTTTCGTGGTTTTAATCAGACAGCTACCACAAACCATTTGGGTTATACAATTTTGGGAAAGTGCACACATTCGTGGGTAGACATACCTTGGGTGAAAGTGGGAATATAGGAGGTACACACAGTTTTTTCTCTCTTAGGTTGATAAGTAGAGCGAAAAAATCACGATCTATTACCTCGATTACTCATTGTCAATCTTGCAAAAGTGAAAGCTCACAAGGAAGAAAAGAGAGCACGAGTTCTTACATTTTTAACACTTCTCCCAAACAACTCCAAGTTTTTAACAGTTAGTTACTGCAATAATGAATTGCCTGGTAGTCGTTGACATTAACGGGTGGCGTGTGTGTAGTAGCCGTGGTCAATAATACATTGTTTAATACAGTTTTCCAGATTGTTATGAAAAGGAAAAGAGGGCCGCTTTATCAGAACATCTTGACTGTCTGTCAGTCCCTTCTTGGATATGTCTAAGTTGGAGTTGGAGAAAAGTTTTAACTTTTTTGATATGTCAACCAGCCTTGCTGTATTGTCAACAATATTATAAATGGTAGTTTGCTATCGGTGCTGACTCCAATAAAATGTATTTTGCCAGAAAGGGCATCCAAGGGCAACCCAAAGTTAAGATATACACATATATGCTTTCACACGCCATGGTGACTACGTCAAATCATTAGCACGATATTTCTCCTGAAAATAAAAGCAGCTACATCATCGGCTCGGTTACTGTAATTTATTTGGCGAAATTCGTTTTCTTTTATAATGCATGTGCTCCCAAAGAAAACATGCAATTTTGACAGGCAAGTCAAACTGTCAGTTCATTTTCGATTAAAAAAGTGAATCGAAAAGGAAATTACAGTTGAAGAAAGCAGTTGACTTTCGCCTTGTTTCAAAACTGCAGCAAAATAATAGCGTTGTTTCCTTTTACAGCTTACTAGTTTAAAAATCCATATTATTACAAGTTTTACCGACTTACAGGACGTTGACAGTAAATGTGCCATTAATTCATGCACTGACTGACATTTCCAAAATTACACGCCTGTACAACAAGACACGTTTAAAGGCTAAAAATGTATATTATTATTATTATTATCGTTAGGCACGTGAATCATTACAAAAATCGGGTACTTTTTAACTAATGGACAGCTGGCCCATTACCGTTGTCGCAAACATCTAGTAAACATCACCAAGAAAATAAATATCCCGTTTACTTTTTATTTCGTCGTGTTTTCCCACTTGTGTGGTAGGTACTGCCACTGCCAGCAAGGTAATTAAATATAAAAAAATAAGCTTGCTTCCAATTAATTGTCAATTTTCGGTAGGCCTAATGCTGACTACACGTCTTGGTGCAGGGGTGTGCACCCTGTTTTTACGGCTTACAACCGGATAACTTGGTGGTGTGGCGCGAGGAAAAAAGAGAACGGAACTGCTGTCAACTTTTCTTTTTTGACGACATTTTCACAAAACGAAATTACGCATTCACCTTGTGCGTACACAACAAATTAGATTGAACATTTACATATGCATGAGCCATTCTCGCCAAATTATAACCCCATCATATTTGCAAAAAGAATGCAGACAATGGAGAGAGTTGCGTGAAAACAACGTGAAACCCCCCTTGCGTGGCTAGAGCATATATACACATCTCTCCTCCTCTTGTGTTTCTCCATCTCATCTTGGCGAAATAAACACATACACATACCTTTGCATTAATTATCCTCGTATACATAATATGCGCCAGGTTGAGAGCTAAAATTAATGTTGATCACAACTAGCAGTGCCAACTGAAGTGCACGCTTTCCCCTATAAAATGTACCTTGCGGCACGTCATAACCATAATCGTAATAATAATCATAATTACACCCCGATTTCCATAGAAACGGCGGAGAAAGCAGCCCGCTTGTAATAAACTCAACTGTCATCATTACAAAACGATCAAACCTGAAATAAAAGTGATATAATGCATTTATAGGAGTCTATATACACAAGGGAGAGTGTGCGTTCCTTCGCCTTTCATGTCTTTGTGGCTCACACACATGCGAACTGTGAAAACAAGAATAGTAATTATTAACAGGTGTAACGAACAGCAAAAACCTTTCCATTTGACGGAGCAGTTAGTCTTCTGCTGGATGATACGTAGGCGTCTGGTGTTAAAACGGTTTGTATAGAAACGTTCCAACGGGAGAACGGTACAACGAATACAATCATTTTTTCCATTGTTACGGTAATGACAGCCATATAATACACTTGCAAAGCTCCCGGTTTACAATTTTCTACATTGGGGCGCACACAGTAACTAAATTCCTCATTCTAAATGGGTTTTATATGGGAAAACTATACACACATACACAAACAAAATATAAAATCAAATGAGTGTGTAGTTGGGGAAACGACTGCTAAGCAGGAGACACTTTTGAATATTCCACCTTACAGCACTGAGATTTTTTTTGGTTATGGCATTCGAGACTGGCATTGTTTTGAAGGGAGTCGCTGTTTCAAACGGCACATCTTGCGATGAATGTTTTTAACTGATTGCCCTTCCCTGTTATTATGTTGCACGAAAGGAGGAGTAAATAGCATTATCAAAGTATTTTGCTGAAAACATCATATATAGTATGAGTGTGTGTGTGTGTACCCTGTAACAGATGGGGAGTAAACCGTTTTTGCGTTGCAAATGCTTTCACTCCCTGGCAACATGCAAAGTCGCCATCAAAACGGCTTTGTTCGCCATTCTCTCTTTTTCCCTCCCCTCGCTTTCAGGCATCGTCCGTATATTTTTTCTTGTCCCCCCAATGATGTGTGGCGGGATAGTTTTGTATATTTTCCCCTATATTATAACAAAGGCATTCATCGTAAACAACTTTTAATTTTGGTGGATGTGAAGATTCATAACTGGCTCTCTCTCTCTCTCTGTCCCCTCTAGTATATATGCATTAGTATAAGGGGAAAGTGTGCAAACATTATTTTAGAATTTCAGACAGTTTACGACAATATCCAGGGAGAAAAAAAACGTAAAAAAAACGTTCCAACACTCTAATCGTTGATTTTTCTCATATTATTTTATGTATATGCCTTGTAGCACAAACTCGGATTTTTTTTAGAATTTTAGAAACTAAAAAGTTTTCTCGTTCTCTCTCTCTCGCTCTCTCTCTCTCTCTCGCTCTCTCTCTCTCGTTCCCTGTTTGGCTTTTACAAGTCCTCTGTATTTGGCACGATGTAGTATAGTTTTTTAATCAGTTTTTTCAGATAAACAACAACTGGCACAGTTGATAATACTCTTTCCTACTACGTCAATGGTGTTGGTGTTCAGAGAGCTTTTCTTCATTTCCGACTGTTGTTGTCTTGCGAGTGCGGGGAAGAAGGAGGGGAAAAGTTTGCTGTACGAATTAATGAACATGTGTACACATATAAGTGTATTTTCCCCGAAATATAGACATTCTCTCAGAGGAGAAAGGAACAATTTTTGTGTCGCGTTCATTCTTACTCTTACTTCGCATCTAAATGAGAATCATGTCTTGTTGTCAAATAAAATACAGCACGAGAGTCCCGCAAGTCAGCAATATTTTGGCAGTTGAAAACAATGTTTCTTGTGTCTTTCCATTTGATGTGGGATTTGATATCAAAATTAAAGTTGGTAACTGTTCAGTTATGATTTTAACGAGTAATATGACTCTTGTACATGTAATAGCTACTTTTTCGCTATAGAAAACCGGTGGTATAGGGGGATTTGCGTGCTTGGGCAATATAAGGGAGTTTAAACTATTCCGCCAGCTCGATAAAACGAATTTGCACACTAATAATAGCTTTCCTGTGAGCTGATGCCCTAGCTGCTTAGCAAGGAAATGTACGCGTGATGAAGGAAATGGCGGAAATTACTGATTTTGTTTTGTTAGCTTTTTAAGCATCCCTCTCTAGTCTAGTTTGTACTGTTTTTATTAAAATTTTGACTTATACCCTCCTACATATACCCTTTTCCACGCACACGACCCAAACATGAATATTTATTGATTAGTAAGACACGTTTTGTTAAAACAACCTTCCACTCCCCATATTCGAGACGAAAATCTTTTCCCAGCAAGAAAAACATACGCCGTACGAAACTCTCTCTCTCGTTGTTGGCTGCGTTGTTTTAGTACCGTGTGGCTTTTACACCCAATATGCGTACATACATATAATATACAGTTCCACACACACACTATTACTGACCTACGTAGGGAGCATACATGAACGTGCCTGAAAAGTGAAGTTTATCGAGAAGTTTTTTCGTGTTTGTTAGTCAAACTAATGACTTTAGTAAATTCACTGAATTTTCCTGCACAACTCGTTGTGATATGGAGAGAGAGAGAGAGAACTTTCACAGTGTATTCAGTATTCACCCACTTCCCATCGTCCTTGCTTCACATTCAAGCAATTATTCAGTTTCCCATAAACGAACCAATAATGTGTACGGTCATGTCGAAATCAACGAACGTGAATAAGCTTATAAGCATGTTTTGTTTTTGTCAAGAGAGAAATGTGTATTGCGCTGTATTAGAAGTGACTTGACGACATTATGTATGCATGCAGCTTTGTGTGGCTGGCAGTGTGTTGAAATAATGGAACCTTTCGTGCGAAACACAAGCCATTTGTCGTGTAATTTGTATGTAGAGAGAAAAAATTGGGAGACAAGCATAGAAATTTGACAGTGCATGTCCAGACGTTGTGTCGTAAAACAAATGAGCAGCCTGAAAAGAGATAACATGTTCGATGACGACGCGGTAAAGTGGTGGGGTATACACAGTGTGTGTATATATACTATACGAGAGACAGCATGTTATCGTGTTCCTCGCTCATCTACGCAAAACCATTCTGGCGTACACTATTAATTGACATAGTAGCTCATCAGAGTTTACCAGTGCCAGCCAGAACGGCTTGTACAAATAAGAGAGGAACTTTTGTGTGTTTGGAGTGCTCTATATTATTACACACTTTTCCCCCATTTTTGCTGACACACCACCACCACAGGAAAAAAAACAGACTCCGGTGTGGATTGAATCCGTCTTTTCACCCAATAGGATTTTGCTGATAAAAAAAATGTAGCGAGCGGGAAAGTATAATATGGAAACAAAAAATACGTGTCTAAAATTTACATGCTTCCGCTTGCTCCTCCGGTTGATAAGAAGGATTTGAAACGAGATTGGAGCTATTGTGGGAGTGTATTCATGTCTTTAGAAACACCAATAAAATATGTGCCTAGAGGATTGCTAGAGGATACTTTTTTAAAAGAGAGAGAGAGAGAGAGATAGGAATGAAAAAAGAAAAAGGGTGCACCACATCACATATTACATGATGCTTCCTGGGAAAAACCACAGGACGAAAGTTTATGGGCTTTTTGTTGCATGCATGGTCGTTAGCTCCAGTGGGAACTATTATTTGTACTAGTTTGCTATCTCCCTCTCTCTCTCCCTCTCTCTCTCTCTCTCTTCCCTTTACTTTGCTTTCCTTTCCTATTTGGAACAAGATACACGGACAAGGAGCAAATAAATAGATGTGTTTCATGGGGCATAGACGCATGACACACCACTATCACCCCCTGTGTAACTGGGTAATATTTACCGCCAGAAAAAAACCAATCTGCCTGAAGTTGTAAAAAGGAAACCGAGACCGCATACGTATATCAAGTTGGCCGTTTATAATATACACACTTTGAACTATACAAAGAGAGGAGAAAGAGACAGAGAGAGAGAGATAAATAGAGGAAACATATACACGTTTTTTCAATCCAGTCTTATATGCAATTCGTATGCTGGTAAAACTCAAGAGTTTTTATGAGATGATAAAGGTCGACTGTTGTGATATATGATACGCAAAAATATTGTGTCAGTTTAACTTCAGGTTCGTAAACAAAAATACTCTTGTTTATAACTCATGTATACGAGGAAAAATTGAATAAATAGATTTAAAGCTTGTGTAACAACACAAGATAGTAGAATGGGCTCACAGAGCACAGCAGTAAAAAAAGAGAGAGTGCATATCTCTCTATGCAATACGGCTGCACACGCCTAGATCGTTCATCAAAGGAGTGTTCTGTAAGCGAAAAATTTTTGCTCAGACAGTTTACCACAAGAAGAAGACGTAAAATTGGGGTGTTTTTTGTGTGTGGAGTATTTTCTTGTGTTTCGCAGCATCTAAACCTGTTTTAAATGAGACAGAAACAAGAGAAAGATGAATTATGACACTTTCGCAAAAAAACGCCTGCCGTATATGGGGTAATAAGCTGAAAAATAAAAGGAATACTTGTTGTTTTAGTCTCCTACCATATATTATGCTTCAGTCAGCCGGGTAATGCACCTCATTATAGACCCCCTTATTCCTAGAGAGAAAATTGCTGTGCGGTGTTACCACAACAAGAGGAATAAACCATGAAATTTAAATTTCTAAATCAAAAAATTGGCAAGGAGCAATTTATCCGGAAAGCTTGTTCTCTTTCTCGGTCTCCCGGTACCCATTTAGACATTTCGTTTTTGCATTCTTCTCACACGCATGTGGTTTCTTGTTTTCTATTCTCTTTTCATATTCTAACTTACAACAAGACAAGAAAGAAACTGTTTTTTCCCAATGGACATTCCCGCTTGCACCTCATCTTTTCTTGAAAAAGCAGTCTAGTTCGGAAAATTATAAATGAATACGATATCCCCACACACCCACTACTATTCTACGACGACGGCGACGTCTACTCCCGTATTTTCAGTTACTTGTCCCTCTGTGTAACAAGCCGCCTCTTAAAAGCATTTTGCTTTTCTCCGCGACGCCCGTATTATGCATATAGGTGTAGCTGTTGTCTGACGGGTGTATAGGAAACAACGTGAATAAATAAATTATGTATTATGCACATTCTTGAAAAACCTTTCAGCACCATCATCATGATCATCATCACCATCCTGTAGTCGCTCCAGACATACGTATTCTCCTTAAAGCGGCTATTCGGCTAATCCAATAGCTTGTTCAGGATCGCACAGAATATAAAACAGTCTTGTTTTGCTTATTCCATACACAAGAAAATACATTATGCTGTCACAATTTCGTTTTTACCTGTAAACCAACCAAATATCTAGTGTTAGTGCTTGCATATGGGATGTGGAATAAACTACTTACTACTTAGCTCACAGCAGCGGCAGCAGTGTGTATATATGTGTGTACATTTATGCAAGAGCAGTAGTAGTGCAGTGACTCAGAGAGTAACCAAGCTACTGCCATGTGGCCGACCTTGTACTTCAAGCATGATACCGTATCCGGGGACATGGGGATGTACAAACGGGAATACTTATTTGAAAATCAAAACTTTCTCCTAGTAGGTCTCTTGTGCTGTTGCTCTCTCTCTCTCTCTCTCTCTCTCTCTCTCTCTCTCTCGAGTAAATGCTTTTTATGAGATGATAAGACGAACGGAAGAGGAGGAAAGAGGATAAAAACACAAAGAACTGAATTCTACGAATAAAGAAGTGGTGAGAGAGAAAAGGTAAGCTGTTTTAAAAGGAAAGAGGAAACTATACTGTGAAAAGGGTGTGCAGATAATATACCGCGTTGCCCCATGATGATGATTTTTTTTCATAAAAGCGAAAATGAAATAAGCTTCCTCATCTCTTGTAAGAAGAGGAGGTGTGTACAAGGCACAGAAAAAAAATGCCACAAAGAAGTAGGGATTTCTACACCAAAGTGTATACACGTTTTTATCATTGCACACTTTTAAAAACGTGTATTAGGCGGATGAAAAGACATTATTGCGGAAATATATTAGAAAATCCAGATTTTATCTGAACAAGTATCCTTTTGTGGAATTTTGTCGTACTACTCCTCTTTCACCACCGAGTCTTTTATCATTTTGGCGGATTTTCATCGTGCTCACACTCACACACACACAAGGAACAAAAATAAGAAAGAGAGAGAGTGAAAGTGAGATTCAAGTAGAAAGTGAACCGCAGAGTTAAAGATGGACTAAATTATTCAACCTAAGTAAAGCTTTCGTTTTATGCTCCTGTGTTGAATCTTTATAGGCGTATGCTCCGAATGATGAAGCTGGTGTGCAATCCTTTTTTCCCTGTGTTTTTGTATACATAAACTGATGATATAATGCACTTTCATCAGAATAACTACATTAGACACACACACACCCACCCATGGTAGCTATAGCTAACCGACATCACACCAAGACCATTCAGCCTGTGCTCAGGTTGTTTGTTTTGCTTGTTACCAACCACGGGGGCTCCACACAATAATCCGAAGGCAGTGGTAGAAGATCTTTTTGTAAAATTCGTGATAAGAAAGATTCCAAATATATTGAATTGACTTTCAAGAGGCAGCAGAAGAACAATGGAATGCACAGTTGTGAAGGCGGTTGTGGTTTGGTCGACCTAATATAATATGCATAGCACCACTAACACTACACTACACCCAATTCCCGTAAATTGCAAATTCAATTCGAAGGAACGAGAAACAACTGGGAGACGGGGAGTAGTGGAATTTTTTTTACTTGTGTGAGTACACAAACGAGGTGGAAAGAGAAAAGAACATTTTCTTATAAAAAAAATCTCGTGTATACTACAACCGCGTTCCCTTCTTTCTTCCTAGTACTCCCAAATAAGGTGGGGATGTGTGTTTACAGAGATATATAAACTATATAATATATGCATGTACTCTGTCAGCTTTCTTTTTTTCTCGTACGCTTCACTACTCATTTTGTACGTGTATGTAGATTTTTTCACGCCTCTTCTCTCAGACATCAACTCGCAAGGTATGAATACGTAGGTACTCATTTTTTCGAGAGTTTATATTCTCATTGTGCTCACATGCCTGAGTAGATTTTTTTCATAAGTTGCGTATTATTATCAGTGCATATATATTGTAATAATAATGCTAGGTTCTAAAAAACTTGTTTTACAGTTATGCTCTCAGTCTCTCGCTGGTACGGATGGTAGTTTACAGCGTAAATTTTTTTTCCCTTTATTTTTCTCTGGTGGAGGAGCCGTAGTCGTTGTATAAAGTGGTAGTGAGCGCAATAAAGGCTCCTTTCGACACTACTATCAGGTTTTTTAAATTCGGGATCGGAGTTACCATTTTAAGAAACATGGGATGGCACCGGGGAAATATCCGGAGAGATCCACTCTGGGGAGCCAGTTGTCATGTCGTAATATCTCGTATGATTTCTATCGTACGAGGCGTACTAAATCCAATAGATTAAAATATTTTGTCAATATCTGTTAGTATATGACATGTTGTTTGAGTATTCATGGGAGTCGTATCATATCATGATTCAATCGGGTTGATCAGGTTATTTTATGCTGCTGAAGGGGCGATTAGATACCTATGTTACCTTATTTGGGAAAACACGTCGTGAAATATAACAAGAAACAATACCCCTATCGTGACATGTAATACATGAAAAATCAGCCATTCCCCGTAGTACGTCGTATACATCAGAATTTATATTAGTGCAAATGAGCGAAAGACAGGATAACTTGCTATTGTGAATTTCGTAACGGAGTGTAAAAAATATGGTGTGGTCACAACTTCCCCCAGGTTAACATTGCATCTCTCCTGGTAGTACTAGTTGTATTCTCACCCAAACTTGGGCTTCCTCTTCATAGTGTGTCAGTGTCAAAACATTTCCTATTTCTAATAAGCACCTGGAACACCATGCCATCACCGAATGTATCGTGTCTATCATTCACCTGCCAATTTAATTTTTGTGCTTTCTCCCAAATATACGATAGCGCATTGGCACGTAATATCAAAGAAAATGCACAGTTCTGCCGTCCATGCCATACCAACTTATACACGATGTGCTTACAACTTTCCAGAAAAAAATAAAATATTATTTTTATAAATTTTGCACGAAATGTATTCATATAAACGAGTGTATGGTACCTTCATTTTCCCCTTTATTACGAACATGATATCTGAGTAAAATATTTAGATACTGGTTGGATATGAGCATCATTTCAAGCAATTCATATTATATGTTCCTCCGTCGCACATCAATTCATTTCTTCATTACGTTTGTTCAATATTTGTATCTCAAGCTAAAATGATAATTCAAGTCGAATTTTTTCTTCTTCTTGGATCAAGTTGAATCAATATCCTCTTCACGAATCCCGAATATCGCCGGTTTTGTAAAATAATTTGACTTTTAGATTAGATCGACTATATAACCCAACAAAGTCGTTGAAACATGATCCTCATTTGTGTGTGACTACGGAAAGTACACATTTTTTCCCGCATCGCTCAAAAAGTAGTTTGGTAAAAACGACGAGGAAATTTCTCTGTCCCTGATACAGATTGCTCTTCTAGCCCATCTATTTCAAGGCTCACGTCGTCATTACAATGCTAGGTAGACCAAAAGAATGAAAATGATCATGGGTGAGTGAGGATGATGATGAAGTGTGTTGATGTATATCCCTTCAGGGATTCCAAGGATTTCATTTTCTCTCGCTATCTGTTCTCATACATACGTGATGATGAAGGTTGATGGATACCATTACTTTTTTGGATGAGTCTACGTGTACAATCATGTTTCAACGAGGATACACAATTTTTGCAATAGTCTTTGCATTATGCAGCGCGTGTAAGAAAATGGTTAAAGGTGGAAGCACAGCACACTCACAGGGTAGTGTTTCCCCAGACAAAGAATCACGTTCAGTTGGAAGGAAATGTTTACCTTTTCCGAGATTCCTAGGTGGTTTTCTTAACTAGCCGTGAAATGTATAAGGACTTGCATATCAGGTGAAATTTGACCTCGATTGGGGCGACGAAGAATAGAACGGTAGAATGTCTCTAATGAAATAAGCACGATTCATTATACGTATCAATACCACTACTTAGGCGGATGGCTTCCCTGAAAATGTTATTAGGAGCCGGGTAGCTGGATGAAACACAAAGGTTTCCCTGTTGACTGTAGAGTAAGTTTGGGGAAAGTACACACAATGTAATTGTGTTAGTAAAATTAACTATTTCTGACTTCGGGTTCTACTCCTGACAAGGTGCAAGATGACGTAAATGGGAATCGCAGAGAGAGAGGGCAAAAGTCTACAGATGGTTAATCAAACTTGGGAAAGTTTGGATAAAACCGTAATGTAATTTTGTATTACATTATCAGGTGAACTGGGGTTCAATATAGTGAACCTCTTCTTTCTTTTCGCTCTTTCCTTCCTTCCTCTCACTCTCTCTCATAAAATCAAATTTAAAATACAAAAAGGAGCTGAGCGACAACGTAAGAGTAAGTAGCACGTTAATGCAACTTTCTCTTCGGGGAAGGAATTTGCAAAACTTTTAGGTGAACAATTTTGTTATCTTTGTTCGTGAAAACTAATGAACTCCAAAAACTAATTTGAGTCCAATTACTCCGAATCTGGTGTGCTTGGACACACTAGAACTTATTTGGAGTTTTATTAAAACTACCATCTTAAATGGGAAACTAAACAATAAAATGCCAACAATTCAAGAGTCTTAGCATCATGCTGCCAAGACGCACAAAACAGGTAGTGAAAGCGGAGGGAAAGCGTAGTTACAAAATTGATAGCTTGAAATCACATTATATATGTTACTACACTTATCATCATGGTTTCCTTTCTTCCCTGTTGTGTCGTACATCGCAGGTAAGTAAACTACTCGTAAAACACTCTCTCCCTGAATATTTTACAACGCAGTTTCTTTGTAGTGAACTCAAAATTCATTGAATATTGTCATTTCCCCGTTAATTACATTCTGTACTACTAGTCACAGTCACCCGTACTTAAACAGAGGTACCTACGGCGTACATCCATTATTTGAAAGGCTTGAATACGAACAGATTCTGACGCCGCAAAATTTCCGCCGTTGTGCTCACCACCAGTGGCAAAGTTTGGTAAATGATTTTTAATTGCAAATGGCATAAACCTACATAGAACCTACATAAGACTACCAAAAAGATAGGTTCCATACAAAAAAATCTTTTATAAAATTCCAAGTCCCCTCGTGCAGACAGACAGAATCGACCATTTGCATTAAGAAGCTTTCTCCATTTAACAAGTCGACTGAAGATAAGTCGACGCAAATAAAGACGACGAAAATTTCCTTTGTTGTCAGTTTAAAACCCAGTGAAGCGTATTGCTTCTTTTTTGGAGACACACACGGAAGAATTCCTATTATTACAGCACTGGTTTAGTAGTACAATATCCAGACAAACACACAGAGAGAGAGAGAGAGAGAAAATAGAATAGAGAAAAGAACCTTTATATTGACAGATTTCTCTCTGCTGCTCGATTGTGACCCGTCTTTTCGATAAGTAGCTTTGGTTTCCCGTTCCCACCGCCAACTCATTGTAACCGCAACAGCGAACCACGTTCTCAACTCCTCACAAGATGAAAATTTCAACTGCCTTAAATGTACCCTTTTCCCTGATTTTACAATCTTTTCCTTGCGCTTCTAATACTCTACCTATATTGAGTGAAATAAGCAGCGATAAAGAATTCGGGTTCGGTAAGAATTTTCATATCGAGTCAACAGCAGCACAAATTGTCTGTGAAAGAGAGATACACAAAAATACACAACTGCCTGAACGTGTGTATGTGTGTGTGTG
>JAHZNE010005216.1:0-24580 GCA_027744055.1 Callyntrura sp. NNG-2020
TCCCGATGACCTTGGCGCTATTTTCAGTGGGAGTGCGGTAGTAGACTCGAGAAATACCACAGGGTTTCAAACATCTCCTGACACAGCGCCCCTTGTCGCCATTTACACGAGTGCGGATGGACCAGTCCAAAGACAAAGTATTGCGTACAGTTTGGATAAAGGAGAGACATTCCAGAAGTACGCGGGGAACCCAGTCCTGGCGGATCCCAACCGACCCGACTTCCGAGATCCGAAGGTCACGTGGAAGAAGGAGGGAGAGAGTGGTGGCAGGTGGACCATGAGTCTCGCGGTGGGGGACAGAGTGGAATTCTTCTCGAGTCCTGACCTAATTACTTGGACGCTAAACAGTGATTTTGGGGCTGACCCTCCACAGGGAAGCCACGGAGGCGTGTGGGAGTGCCCTGATCTAGTAGACATTTCCGTAGGAAACGAGACAGTGTGGGTCCTTCTTGTAAGCATTAATCCCGGGGGTCCAAATCAAGGTTCAGCGACGCAGTACTTTGTAGGAAATTTTAGTCTGGCAGAGGACGGAACCGCCTACACATTTTCCAGTTATCCTTGGTCGAGCTACCAGTGGTTGGACTGGGGTCCGGACGACTACGCCGGGGTCACGTTTTCCAATGAACCGCAAGGTAGGCACGTATACATGGGGTGGATGAACAATTGGGCGTACGCAAACAACTTACCCACTGCTCGGTGGCGCGGTCAAATGACCCTTCCTCGGTCCATGGGACTCGTCGCCCTAAACCCCGGAAACATTGAAAACCCTCAATATCGCGTTACCTCCAACCCCGTCCCAGAATTAGAATCCCTCCGGAATCCAGACCAGTACTTTGAAATCAGCGAAACAACTACACTCCCTTCTCTATCCTGGCTATACCTCACGGATCGGGTAAATTTCAGCACTCCCTTGATGGAACTCGAGGTCACCGTCGAAATTCCTCCTAGCAACCAATTCCGTTTTGCCATTTGTGCGTACAACTCCCTTGGCGAGGAACACTGCTTTGGTTACAACTCCAATGGCTGGTATCTCGACCGCTCCAATTCTGGCAATGTGGACTTCCACTCGGATTACCAGCAAAGTGCCTTTGCTCCCCGATTGGTCTCCACGGAGCAGACGGTGATTCGCCTCTTTTTGGACGTGTCCTCCTTAGAAGTCTTCGCCGATGATGGGCTCTCCACCATGACTGCTTTACACTATCCTACTCAGCCTTTCGACAAAATTTTTATTAATAATCGGGCCACTAGTGGGGACTTGAAGGTGCTTGGCATCAAACTGTGGGGTCTGCGATGTTGGTATCAAGGATAAATGGTTATCAATGATCAACCTGTAAAGTGGCATCTACGCTGAATAAAAATGGAAAGGAGATTGACTTTTTTTTAAAAACCCACCTCTTTATTTGAAGCTCGCCGTAAAATTTTATATAAAGGCCGCTTGACACAACAAACGGTATTTTTAAACAAAATTGTAAGACGGCTGATGTTTTTTCCCTTTCATACTTCCCACCCACGCGCCATGGCATCATATTCAACAGGGGAGGTGGAACATTTGTGTCAGTTTGTGACGACCTTCCTCCAATATGGCTTCTATTCACGCACATCATGTTGGATACGATTGGGACTGTACCATGAACCTGTACTGTACCTGCTTCATTTGTCATGATATCATAATTTTGGAAATGGCACTAACATTTTGATAGCTAGCATACCGATCCCAGTGATAGCACCACCTACCTTCAGTGTGTGAGTGACGTCTTAAATGTACAGCCCCTTCAAGGCAATATAAATTTTACAGGCAGTTATCCCTCATTGTCTGTTTATTCGACGACTGACTACGATAAATAAATGAAAGACAAGTTGTCAGAAGCAGTTTTGTTTCCATTTCATTATGTATGACGTTGACAGGAAAGGAGGAATGTAAATTGTTTTCCATGTAGACATCTTTCCACCAAATCCTTCGAATATGAGACAGTCTATACCTTTAATACGTGTGTAGTCATAAATTTTACAAATGCTGACAACGTCACTTATCGATTACAACGTATAATTGCGTAACGTAAAGGCGAATAAAGACATTACTTGCTTATTATTTATACCTTACCCAGCATGTTATTATAAGGGTGTAAACCCTAAAATGCAACTGCCGAAAGCACCAAGTAATCAATAGAATCAAACGGTTTAGATGGGCATGACGCGAGTTCTTGTCAAATTTGATGTTGCAGTTTACTTGTATTTGAGATGGTCACGTGCAAAGCTTCCGCTTGCTTAAATTTTTGTTAGAATTTAACTTGTAAATTAAGGGGCTTTACTCAAACCCCCCCCCCCCCCCCATAACGTAAAGGCGAATAAAGACATTACTTGCTTATTATTTATACCTTACCCAGCATGTTACTATAAGGGTGTAAACCCTAAAATGCAACTGCCGAAAGCACCAAGTAATCGATAGAATCAAACGGTTTAGATGTACATGACGCGAGTTCTTGTCAAATTTGTCAAAGCAGGTTACCTGTATTTGAGATACTCACTTGCAAAGCTTCAGCTTGCTTACATTTTTGTTAGAAGTTAACCTGTTAATTAAGGGGCTTCACTCCACTCTAAAGCCCCCACCCCAAACTCTAACTAAAACGGTCCGACGGTGGATCTCTGTCAATTTAGGGGTCGTTCGTATGGTAATTTTATAATAGCCGTGCTCACAGACAGGCACATACACAGAGACAGACAGACACCACCATAATCCCATGAACTAACATCGTGTAGAAGTATAAACAACAGTAAAGCAATTAAATTAAATTGACTCAAACCCCCCCCCCCCCCGAAACTTTAACTAAAACGGTTCAAACGATCTATGTCAATTTCGGGGTCAATTCGTTTCGTATGGTTATTTGATAGTAGCCGTGCTTACAGACAGGCACATTGGCGCATACACAGAGACACACAGACACCATCATAATCCCATGGACTAACATCGTGTAGAAGTATAAACAACAGTAAAGCAATTAAATTAAATTGAGTGTAAACAGCATGAGGTACAGCCAGCATATTCATCAATGAAAATGAATGTTTACACTGTACCGTATTTTCTCTAAAATAGCACCCATGCCCCAGCAAGTAATAAAACGACAGCTTAAATACTTTTTATAATAGGAAACGTATAGGAATTTTTTTTTCAATCCGGCTTTTTTAAAAGAAAATACGGGAGGTCTCTCGTAAACATCATAATTACACGCTATATATGCTTCACAATGAAACTCGTCTTGAAATTTACAAAAATTTCCTTCTATTTTCATCGTCTCCTAAAATACCTCAGCAGAATTAGTTTCATCTCATCTCTATCTCTACCTTGCCGGTCTAGAAAGAAGACACATTTTTGGTAGCGCTCTCGCTCTCTACAGAAAGAAACAGCCTAATAATCGTATGCATCTACCGCATAGCTTTTCCGCTTTTCATCGATTTTTTCCGACGCAAGGCCAAGGCCACACACACACACAGAGAGAGAGAGAGAGAGAGAGAGAGGAAGAGAGACGCATAATATGTGTTAAAGTGTGAACGACAAAAATCAGGTGGCAAGTTGTCGGCTTGCTGCCAACCGTACAGAAAAGAAAATAAAAAGCGAAAAACTTATTTGTTGAATCGGAACATCAAAAAAATGTGGTAGACGCAGTGCATCACGGGCAACTGTTGTTGTTGTTGTTGAAGCGAAACCACGACAACGACAATGGGATGTACTTTCCCATTTTTTTGATTCCTTCTTTGTGGTGCTGTTTTAAAAGTGAAGCCCGTTTTGTGAGTGGAACGGGATCAATGTGTCGCTTGACAAAACTGGAGTTGTTGCTTTCCGAGCTTTCCTAAAGCGTTCCGAGTGCCGCGTTGTGGGGGTGGGGAGTGTTTAGACCTTTTGTACAGCATGACTCTATTGTGTGATCATCTCAAAAAAATGATGACCTTTCACTTTTTATTGACCCCAGCAATTTACCCTGCAGCAGTGTAGTATCTTCCCACTGGAGGTGACGAGGTGAGTGGAGGGAGTAGTTTTTGTAAATGCAGTTGTTTGAGAGTGAAATTTATAGAAGGGTCTACGCACTGGGAATCTGGCTTATCGTCTCCTCTCGGTACAGGCAGACTATAGCCATGTAAAATCCGTAGCCAGACATGTGTTGTACCACCAATGGTAATATTGACACGGTTTGCGATGCAGCGCTGGCTCTATTCTCGAACACGGCGTACAATTAGTGGGTGGCATACACGTGTTGATTTGTGTATTGGGATCGAAAAGCTTTTTCCACGGGAATATAGCTCCCTCTTGCGGCAATGGTGCGAAAAAAATAATAGGGTTAGTATTTGGTTACTAAGGGAAAGTTCGCTTTAAACGGAAATTTCCTTGTGCGGGTGCTATTGGAACGGCGGCGCTGCCATGTACAACTACATATCTTGAATGGAGTAAATTCCGCAAGTGGGGCTTTTAAAGACGTACAGTGTGAACAGGGACGGATTAGCGTTTCTCCTGTATCAAGTACAGCACTGTGGAATATTTTTCCCACCGACTTTTCCACCAGCGGGGTAGATGTCGGGGAGTTGGTGGAAAGTTGGTTGGAGCTTGTCTCAAGCTCCACAAAAAACAAAGAAACAACGACACATTTACACAGCCAAGTGTGGTACAAAAACACAGATTGGAGAGCGCACTGGGAATTACGCAATGAATGACGGAATTTATAAAGGGACGTCTTACATTGCCCCACATAATTTCCTCTCATATCTGAACATCCCGTGTCCGTGTCCATAAGAAATAGGTTATATAAAACATTTTACGTCGGCTTCTCACAGCTTGGCATCTTTTAAAAAACTCTCCTCCGCCAACAAGTGCAATTTAATAGACGCCCGCAATTTGCGCCGCGCCTCGCCAACACCAAGACAGCATGCGTTACACGAGTGCGAGGAGAGACCTAATTAGAGGATTTATTTTTGAGAGAAATTAATCTGCCAAAAAAATATTAAATTGTCATCGGTCATCCCGCATATCCTTGTCCTTGTACGAACCTAAGTTATATTGGCAATTACTAATGTTTTTTGCAAACTCTAGTATAATAGCCGAAGCCGAGGTTCTATTTTGTCCCCTGCTGCCGCTCTCTGTAATAAAAAAAAATCATTCAACTAGATAGAGCGCTTATTACGACCGCATAATTATTAATTATTATTCTGTTGTTGTTATTGTGCTGCTGCTGCTGCGTGTAAAGTTGAAGCCGAATTGATCCTTATCATTGTCCCCAATCCCATCATCATCATCATCATCATCACGCTATTATCATCATCACTCATTATTTTGCCACTGATTTTGAATGTCATGCCATTATACACATTCCAGAGCTTCTTTTTTGCACAGCAGCAGCAGCAGCAGCAGCAGCCTACATTGAGCATTAGTGATGGCTTGTGATTCAGCATTTTTTTTGGCAGGCCATCACGTTTCGCTCCATATTATACCAAGAGCTGAGATTCCCTCAAGTGGGGTTGGATAGGTCTCTGGAGAAATGAAATGTGTACCTCTTATGTAGAATCACGTCTGTTGGCAGTGTTTCCGAAGCAGGGCACTGTGTTAGGTATATATTTAGCCACGGCGAAAAGGTGACTGGTGTAAAACACGGATATTATTGGCGGGTACAAAAAAAGTGGGGGATTCGGAGCATTCCCAGTAATTTGAATCTGGGGGAGCGAATGAGTAACAAAAGAAAAATTCAATACAGGATGGATAATGGGTATGCATGGTGGGTTTGTATATATAGACGGGATTGTGAGCGGTCTTTTAGCCAAGTCATTCCAGCGTTTTCTATTCGTTTTGTGCGGAAAGGCACAGGAGTGCACACGGTGCGGTGTAATAATAATAATAATAATAAAATCTCTTTTTTTCCTCTCGACATCATTATCTTAATCAGTCAGCAAGAATAATGAACTGTAGCAGAAACCGAAAGTATACAAGTAGCGCGGTTTTTGTCCAGCGCGATTTTAAAATTTCTAAAATTTTAAATTAAATTAAAAGACTACGATTCTGTATCATGAAAACCTATAACTAATTGTGCCAAAATTTTGTAAAATTCTATTTTTAACGGTTGACCGTAAATACATTAACGTATCTTTTATCTTTTCTTTATAAAAATGGCAATTTTCTCATAACAAGTAATTAGAAATAAAGAAAAGGCATTTTAATTCAAAATATTTTTTTCTCGGACAGACAGACAACTTTGCTTACACACAACATACAAAGGATAACAACCGCTACATTTTTTTTAATGATTTGGTTCATTGCTCAGCCCAGGCATTATCTCTTCATCACCCTATTTAAAACACTACACCAAGTTGAACAACACTAGCTTCATCTTCGACACAATCTCGGGTCCACAAAAAGGTCCATTATCCCGGAGAGTGCCGCAGAGAGTTTCCCCAACACTACCAGCTACTCTGATTCATGATCCATCACAAATAATAATGCTTAAAAAACCATGTTGATACTTGATGCTCTCGCGAAAATAATCCCTGCTAGATAATAAATACATGGAAAAACAGCATGTAACACCAATGTACGTACATGCCCTCTCCAATTAGGTTCCTCTCTTGAGCTCTTCGATTTTTCGATGATCAGACCCCACCATTTTAACAACTGTGTATATACCCACCAGTAAAAATGGCAACAACAGCGCAGTGCTTCTAGTAGATTTATCGGCTTCATCATCAACTGTTGTCCCTCATTTTTTTTGTTTCTCTCGGGCAAATTTTTAATTCGAGACCAGTTCTCCTCAACCTCAACACTGGGGCAACTTCATGCTTCTTCTTGTTAACACTTTGCCATTTTTTTAGAGAGAGAACTGGTCCTGATTTTTTCTTTTCTTTAAAAACAAGGGTTTATAACTTGTTGTGTGAAAGGAAGGAGTATCAGGAGGATGATAAGATAAGTCCCGTTAACAAAAAGGAAAAAAGTGACCTGTTTTTTTTACCGGATTTGGATAATTGCGGGGGTTTCATGTTTCAAGGATAAAAAAATATTTTTTATGAGTGCGTGTATATGTGTAAGAGTGCTTGTGCTCCAGGATCCCCCTGTGAACGCCGAACGTCCACAAATTTGTCAAGGGAAACCAAGGCGATACAGAAAACTCCGTCCCACCTGAACAGGTAGAGAGACACGCCGTTAAATTTCAATTTTAACCAATTTAAACTTCTCTTTTTTATTCCCGCTTCTCGCTAAGTAAGTAAGTTACACTGTCAAGTCATCTTTGCTTTTTATGACAAAGTTTCACGTACAATTTTTTTTTCAATAAAATAAAATAACAAAAAAACGTCCGGTATTGGATAATTCCGGGTGGGTTCCGTCCAAATGCTACGACATATTTTTTTTTGGGGGGGGGGGAGAATCGCACCGACAAAAATCAACTCGACGCTAAATTGGTTCCGATTGAGAATGCTATACACGGCTACTCTCTGCTGCCCTTATAATTCGGGGGGCAGCATCAGAATTTTTTTTTCTGGATGGCGTCTGTTGCTAATGTACAAAAAATATAATGTTAAGACACGAGCGCCACAGAGAAAAAGAGGGACTGCAAAAAAAAATGGGGATGACGAGAAACAATTTTTGATAAGGTCCACTGATAAGAGTTTGTGGGGGAGGGAGACACTCGGAAAAGTTGAAGAGAGGCTGCCTTAAATTATACACACTAAAGAGTATCATTTTAGAACAGAGAATTTAATTAATGTAGCTAAAATGTATAATTATGCTAATTAAGTTAATTGGAGATACCATGCAACTGTTATGTAGATGGGAGGACGACGGTATACATTCTTTCTCTCTGGTTGTTATTATCATTTTTTTGTTTACTGCATGAACGCTTTGATCTCCGCGGTGGTCGGCGCCTCGCCAAATTTTTTCTTCATCATGGTCACCACCTTTTTGGCGATGGTGGGCGCAATCCCAAATTTTTCCTGGCATTTTTGGAGATTGCCCCACACATCAGAGTCCACAAGTTGACCCGTGGAACTGGCTGGGAAAGGAAAAAAATAGGAGATAAGAGAATAGAGCGGTCACCTGTGCGCACAGGTGCAGGTTGCGGGGCGTGATCATTGATAACGATAGGGCAATGATAAGAAATACACAAAAGCTGCTGATCCATTCATTCGAGACCAGAACACGTTCTTGTCGGATGAATGAGGGGAAAGTGACCTACATAGCCAGCAGCGATTACACTACTGCTGTGGCTCATTATTGTCAGAAAGGGAGGGAATTCAACTTAATTTGCATAAACAATAGCATAGTTTGTCTAATTAAATGTGTAAATAGCCGGAAGGAGACCAACACAATCAGACAGGCTATTTGTTATGTAATTTAATTGGAACGCCATCGGCTTCCCCGTCTTTTTTGGCGGGGTTAGTACCCAAAAATTAAGGAAAGCAAAAGTATTTTCCTCGCGATCCCTACCTTGTGAACTGAGAACGGATGGTTGCGTTTTCGCAAACGCCTCCCAAATAGAGTTGTACGTTTTGTCAATGATGGGTGGCATGCCTTCCTTCTTCAAAACGTCCAAAATCGCCTTTCTGCAATCCGCCTTTAAACTCATCTTGTCTGCTTCCCTGGAAACTAAAAAAAACCGAAAAAATAATGCAATTTCTTCCGCCAACGAATCCGTTAAATTCGACTGATTTCCCTGGTAAAATGGCTTATACCGGTTACGTTTGCCTCACTAAAAAATAACGACAGTCCTCCTTCTCCCTCCAACAATCCTCCAACTCGGGTAATTACAACTCCTCCAAAAAAATTTTTTTTTAAATTACCCCAAAACGTCCCAACTTTCTTCAACTATCTCGTGTGTGTGTACTGCTCGCTGCTCTGCTCACTGGAGTCTTTCTGGCTTCTCTGTCCACTACCACGGGGCAAGTGAAAAAGTCACAATTTTTTGTAGGCCACCACGGTAATGCCAACGGTTGCTACAGCTTAACTCCCAATTCCCGATCAGGACGATGATGATGTGCGTGTTTTATTATTATTTATTGGTATCGTTTCTTCTTCCTTCTTGTCTCTCTCTCTCTCTCTCCAATTCCCGTACACACACAGTCTCCCCCATATTATCATCCCAATATTTTTTGGCCTCTTGCCCACTCACATTTTTCATCAGCGACAAGATCATAACCGTCATTTTAAGACAGGATGGTGTACACTTTTCAATCCCTGCTGCTTATCTGTATACACATCAGTGCTCCTCCCCCCGCAAATCCATTTTTATGCGGATTCACACACATTTTTCTTTTTGAAAAATGAAATTGTATACAATCATAAACCAATCGTGAGGGATATATAGCTGCTCCCCTGTGTCTACCCAGGGGAGGCATTCACACAATAAGTCCCACTCTTCCCCTTAGCATGACGCCCGTTTTAACAAAGCAAGACTATTTCCACACCCAGTGTCACGCTGTTTATAAGGGGCACTGTAGTTTTTTGGGGTGACATCCTTTTTGTATGACCCCTTAAGCGACTTTATTTTTTTTTCGCTACTGTTGCTTCTCTCTTCCTTTCTATGGAGAGTTTTTGTTTTCCTTTTTCCCAACGTTCGATACATTTCGCATAGAAAAAAGGAACAACAACAGCCCAGCCGTTGTACCGTTTCCCGATGAGTGTTTCATAGCGAAAATTTCCGAAAAGTGGGTTTCGCATTGAACATTTTTAAAGAAAACCATCCTCGAAAATGTGGCAGAGGAAAACGTAAAAATAAACGGATAAAGAGATTCCTGCTGAGTATTGGTGCGATACGGACTTTTTTCGGGTAGATCGTTATCATCATCATCATCATCATCATCATCATCATCATCATCATCATCATCATCATCATCATCATCATCACTATACCTCGTCCTCTCCTTCTCACCAGAAATGTTTACACATTTTATGCATGACTGATAATGATGAAGCTGTGTGTGTGTGTGCACACACGTCCTTGCCTTTTTCCCGTCGCGTCCTCCTCAGCTTGGTAAGATCACCCAGCAGCTTACGGAGGTCATGATGTAGCCAGCGCATATTCTGGTAAAAAAAAGACAGGGACGCCACTCTCCTCTGCACGGCTGGGGTGCTGTTGTAACGGCAAGGAAAAAACGGTACATTTTTTTTCTCTCTCTCTTGATTTGTTTACCATTTCTTGAGAGAAGATACATGAGCCGGAAAAGTATAAAAAGAATGATAAAGTTGAACCAAGATGATGATGGGGACGTTGTAGCCGTGCCGTGGTAGCTGATGCCACCCACTCTTCCCCCCGCCACCGCATCATCATCATCATCATCGGCGATGTGAAAAAAGAGATTTGAAAAAAAATGGGAAGAAGATAACCTTTTTGTTTGGACACACAAACAGATCCAACGCCTACGATGAATGGGGAACAAAAAATTGGCTGAATTGGTGGTGACGACGACGACGACGACGACACACAGGGACGTTGGGGAGGACGCAAGGAAATAAATGTATAAAAATAGAAAAAAGCGACTTTTCAGCACCGTTTCACTAGAGTAGTGTCGTGTTTTGCGGTGGAGGGAGGAAAAAAAATGGGAGGAGGGGGAGGAGGAGGGGAAGAAATAGAGTGAAATGAAAAATAGGAGGAAAAATTGATGTATGAATTTTTCGGTTTTTGGATTTCAAAAGAAGTGAATCCGGTGATGGGGAACGGTTTTTATGGGAAAAAGGCGATAAAATGGAGAGGGGGAGGGGGAAAAAGGAGTAAATTTGAGAAGAAGAATTTTTTGGTGATGTCAACACCATATCACCACCGCGTGACCAGAGTGTGCAATTTGAGAGGCGGCAATGGTAGGAGACGGGGCGTGTAAGAGAGAGAGAGAGAGAGAGTGTGTGTGTGTGAGTGTGTGTGTGACTGCGATGATGATTATAACGGCTGTGTAAACTGTAACAGGAGTGGCTGTAACGGTTATTGAGACAACCACGCAATGACACTGTATATGGGCCATCATGAATGATGTAAAGATGAGCATCTAATTAGCTTACAAGGGCAATAAAAATGCCGATAGGGAAAAATATTAGGAAAATAAACAATTTTTTGAAAAGCGGCTGCCCACTTGCAACGGCCGTAAAACTCCTTTTTGGAGCCGGGTGGGGAAAATTGAAAGAAAGCATAAACGCTTTTTGGGGAGAAGGGGGTATTACATATAGTACGTCAATGCTGCTGGAAGAAGGCAGCTAAAATTAAGGGTGGGGCTTGTATTACCGATTTTACGGTATGTGCATTTTTCGTGTACAAATGACAACAGAGTTTTTAGCGGCTATTTGAGAAATTAATGGGAAGGAAACCCCAAGATTTTTATGTGGCAGGCGGACATCTGAGTAAAGTGTTACGTGCGACATGTATTGCCATTTCCATTTTATTGGTTTCTTCTGTGTCCGTGCAAAAAAACGGTGCTTCTTCGCACCAAAATCACAAGATGATCACTTCTTCTTGGGATGCTTTTTCCCCTGAATTTTTGTGGCAAATTGGTACAGATGAAATTTTTTTTCGAAAGTTAAAAAAATTATTTTTTCCCTTGTATCACCGTGTACTAAAAATATATTTTTCATGACAGCAAACCTTCCTTTTTTGTCATAATGTACGGGCTGCCATTACTCACTCTTCACTTTTGCCAAGAATAACGGGCTAAGTTTACCGTTTTTTTTCTCTGGCGTCTATAATCCTAATTTGCCAAAAAGCAGCCCCACGTTGATTGTCGAAGTGAGAAAAAAAATCGTTTTACTTCAAATACATTTTACCACGGGAAAATTTGCAATAAGACATTCCACCAGTTTTTTTTACGATTTCCAGATTCTCCCTTGGCAGAATTGGGGAATAAGAGGTATTAAAGATTGTACACAGCTGTGGAAAGTAGGCGACAACGACAAGTAGCAACATATTCTGTATTGTGGGAGTTAGAGCATGGCGCCGGCGCCAGAGTGCTTGAGGAATTAGCGACACAGAGTTTAGGCATATATAATGTTGACATGCTCAAGCATTTTACTTAACCTTGGTTATTTTTGCCCCCTTGCTTGTTATAGAGGAAGCTTGTGGAACGACTAAAAACAACTTAATTAACGATGGTACTTAGTGGTTAAGCCCATTAAATGTCTAGGTCACCTTGCCCTCTACTCTACACAAAATAAGCATCTTGCTAATTGTTATTCATTTGCAACTGTCACTCACCACTCGCCTCAATTAATTATCCTCCGCCTCATCTAAAATATTAGGGACAGTCGTACCGTTATAAACATCGTGTGCCTGTAATCGCTGGTGGTTACTTGGTACTTGTTACCATTACCCATTCGACAATACTTAAAGAGCGTCCTTGCCCTTGCCAAAAAAGCTGGAATGAACCAGCATGGTTGAAGGTAGATGCGACTGGATTGGTGACCCCTTTTTAGGCCCCAAGGCCATTAAATTTGATGGTTAGCCAATTAAGTTTAAATACCGCAGTTATTTACAGGTAAATAGACAATAGTAAAAATGTTATCAAATTTAGTTCCTCTTTGTGAACAGCCTTGCCTTCTCAGAAAAGGCGTAGAAAAAATGTTTCTTTTATTTACAGTCACAAAAAATGCGTAATGCGTGATTGGTGTTTCTGCAACTTCCCCTTTCACAAACCCCCTCCCACAGTCAATAACACCTGCTGTCTCATTAGGGAGATACAGGGGATTTTCCATTACACCAAACAATGGTGAATGGCTCACTCACATTCACCTGTCCCCTTAAACTCCTCAGGACAGCATCGACAGAAACGTAGCTACTTCACCATCAAGTAGTAATAGCATGTAATTTACTTTGTTTGTTTGTCTAGAAGTTTGTTATCTCCTTTACTTATCGTTAGTTAGTACTGCTCACTCAATGTCAAAATTTTCCATTACACCAAACAATGGTGAATGGCTCACTCACATTCACCTGTCCCCTTAAACTCCTCAGGACAGCATCGACAGAAACGCAGCTACTTCACCATCAAGTAGTAATAGCATGTAATTTACTTTGTTTGTTTGTCTAGAAGTTTGTTATCTCCTTTACTTAGTACTGCTCACTCAATGTCAACTTCCACGTAACACTACCTGCCTGTTTACTTGCTAGACGCAACAGCTGCTCATCGATCATTCTTGGCAGCGTCAACAGCGTCCTTTATCTCACTGTCATTCTCTCTTAATGGATATGTTAGTTTCGGCAGGTGATCACTTTCAACGGGGGCTCTCGCACATTATCCCGTGCAAGGGTGCAGCCGCATAGGGGTGGTTTTAAACCCGTTTTAATTTAAAGAACAAAAAAAAAATTCTTTTATCAGCAACGATAATAAGACGCGCACAAAAACCAGCATTGTTCCTTAATCATCCCGCCATTCTTACCATGTCGCCCAAATTAGAAGAACGAAATCTCTGGTATAAAAACTGGTCTAAACCACAAATCGGGAAAAAAAATCCCTCAAAGAAAACCGCTTCGTGGCTGTACAGCAGCGTAAAAGATACAAAAAATAGGGAAATATGTTGTTTGTTGGTTTTTTTTTTCAGGGTCTACTTGTCCGCTCGGTTGGCCAAAGTTATGGGCGGCGGGGGCGGAGGGATCGCGGCAGAGGGATTTGAACGCGTCTTTGATCTTGTCGGGGGCCATGGATTTTTTCAATGGCGGCTGTTGTTCATCCTGTCGATGCAGGTAAGATGGTTCGCCTGTATGAAAGCTTTGCTAGTTTCCCCGCGCCAGGAACCAGACGACGTGTGTGCTAATTGAAACATTCTTGTTTCTTTCTCTCTCCTGTGAGACGGTTCTCTTGTCTTCTTTTTTCTCGGTGCGCGTCTCCCTCTCCCTCTCTCTGTGTAGCTGATTTTTCTAACCTGGCACCACATTGGATACGCCTTCCTCGGAAATGTCCCCGATCACTGGTGTCTCGTCCCGGACCTCATGGACGGCGGGGCGAGCAATTGGACGTTGGAACAGCAAAAGTTGCTCAGTATCCCGCAAGAGGCGCCAGATCCGCTGGAGCCGGAGAAAATCCGGTTCAACGAGTGCGAGTATTACCATTTCAACTACGCCAGCATCCTGGCAGAAAGCGGCTCTTTTGAGGAGGCGTATGGGAAAATCGATTGGACAAATGTCACCACCCGACAGTGCTCTCGGTGGGAGTATGATCGTTCCATTTACCACTCCACGGTGGCCACCGCGGTAAAGAAAAACGACCATAAACATAAGACAAGCTTTCAAAAACAAAAAAGTGGGGTTGTTTGTTAAAGCGAAAAAGTTGGATGATTTTTTTTTCTATTTCCCTCTCCCGATGACAACTGCCACATTTCACGGGTACAGTTTGATCTCGTTTGTGACGATCGATGGAAGGTGGCCACCATTCAGGGGAGCTACATGGCAGGGGGTATGGTGGGAACGGTAGGGGCAGGGGCGCTGTCAGATCGGTACACACAGAATAAAAAAGGCGTATATTCACCTCGTAAAATAATCCCGAGAATTAATGGGATTTTTTTTGGGAAGGGGCTGTTCATACAAGACGGGTTTACCTTTATCACAGGTTTCTTGGAAGGCGAAAAACGGTGCTGATATCCTTGTCGATGGTGGTGATTTCGGGGATATTGGCGTCCTTTTCCACGTCGTACTGGATGTTTGTCTTGTTTCGATTTATTGTCTCGATGGGGGTCGCCGGTTCCTTTCAAAACTGCTTTGTTTTGAGTGAGTGATTTGTTCCTTATGGGAGGATGTCAGAGAGGAGATATGATCACTCTGGAAGGTGTCCAGAGGGGGTCGTAGGGAGAGAGAGAGAGAGAGAGAGAGTGATCTTGGCAGTAGTAAACCAATTTATTGTGCACAAATTGCATGTCATCCAGTTTCCCCGTTTATCATCTTTCTGTAGTTACCGAGCACGCCGACAGAAGCTACCGTGCCCTGCTGGGAATTGTGGAGCAGGTGCCTTTTGCGGTGGGGTATATGTTGCTTCCTGGGTTGGCGTACATTTTCAGAGACTGGAACACTTTGCAGCTTTCCTTTGGCGTGATATCCCTAGCACTCGTGGTGTACTACTGGTAATAAAATGACATTCATCTTTAGGTACTGGTATATAACGGCCTTTTTTATAACGGCCTACAGCATAAGAGATTTTTGATGACTTTCCTTTTTTCTGCAGGATTTTGCCAGAATCCCCGCGTTGGCTGGCCACCCACGGCAACACCAGCGAGGCGGTAGACGCGCTCCTCAAAGTAGCTAAGGTTAACGGTCTATCGCCCCCAAAGCGAGAGGATTTGGAAGAAATCGTCGCCCAGTGTCATGACGATGAAACCGAACAGCAGCAGAAACACCAGCAGCAGCTCCCTCAAAATGTCCCCTCTTCCCAGGCCGAATCCACGGGAAGGGTTATCCTTCGATTAATCCACCAATGGCTGCGCGCACTGGCGCTCGGTTTTAAGAGTTTAATGAAAACGGCCGAGATTCGAAAGCGGAGCATCGTGTTTTGGACCATTTTCTGTATAGTGGCCATGGTCTATTACGGCATTGTTTTTGCCGGGAATATCACCAGTGATCCTTATCTCCTCACGTTTTTAAGGTAAACTCAGAATACTTTGCGAATTTTTTTTTGCAAAGCCGTCGTTAACTTTTATCGTTTCTTTTGAAACCTGGCTATAGTGGTCTGATGGAAGTGCCCGCGTACACCTTAATTGTTCCTTTTGTCAGCAAACTGGGACGAAGACCCACCACCGCAGGAAACTTCATTTTAACCGGTGTCTGCATGCTGAGCCTGTCTAGAACGCCAAATGGTCGCAGAAAAAATAGAACCGTTATTTTTCTCTCTTGTCCCGTTATACCCCCACCGTTGTGTAACAGACGGTTTTGATTTCTTTCTTCGTAGAATACGAAACGATCCGCATCATTCTGGCCATGTTAGCCAAGCTGTTTGTTTCCTCCGGCTTTGCGATAATCTACCTCCTCGGCGCGGAGCTGTATCCCACCGAGCTGCGAACGACAGGGTTGGCAGTGGGCATATTTGCGGGAAGAATTGGAGCAATTTCCGCGCCCTACATTGTTGACCTGCTTGTAAGTTTGAAGAGAGAGAGAGGGGGGGGGTGATGATGATGGCCTCGTTAACTTTTCTTAAATTAATTAGCAGTTGTTATGTTGATATGCGGGAACAAATGGGGTCCTTTTTACTGTTTTTAGCAAAATGTGTCCAGAGACATGCCGACCGTTATTTTTGGCGTGGTTGCCATTTTCGGTGGGCTGGTGAGCTTGTTTCTACCGGAAACGAAAACTCTCGAGATGAGTGACAAAGTGGCGGAGATTGAGATGCAGGCCGCGCAGGAGGAAGAGGAGAAGGCGCAGAAACAGGAGGAAAAAAGACGACAGAGTTTGGCTCTCCAGGGCGGAGGCGGGGGAAATGTCTAATTTTTTTAAATGTAAAAAAAAATCATTACAAATTCCATACAATTCATACTCAACTTTATTTTTTAATTTAAAGTTATAATTTTAAATTATTTTAGCTTTCAACCACCAAATTCGACGTCGTTCGCGGTTTTCCTTGATCAAGAGGCTCGTTTTGTGTATTAATTTTATCTTAACCCAGGGAGGGTCGACGACGAGGTCAACGTCCACTGGGCACGTGTTAAAAATAGTATTGTTATAATTAGTGCCAGAGAATGTATTTTGAAAATAGTCCCGTTACTGTATGATATATATGTTGTTATAATTAATTAGTAAGATATATCCGACTTATTACAACGCCAACGCCTTTTGTATTTTAGGGGTTATTCATATATTACGTTTGATACGCCCAATATACTGTCCGATTATTGTTGGAGGGGAACATATCCATGTTATGATCATTTATAACTATTTATGATTAAAAATGTGTAGCAGGGAAAGGGGGAGGAAGAGGAGATTTTTACGCGACGTAATATCTGAATGACGCCCGCTATGCAATACACCCTGTATCTGAGAATGAGTGGAGAGGAATGACTGTGTATTTCTTATTTTTCCGAACAAATTTAGTATTTCTAACGAAGTATTTTGTAATCGAGAAGGGAAATAAAGCAATAACTATGTTACATGTTGTATGTCCTATTACTAGCATACCAGGGACGCAAAATCTTCCCAACCCTAAAAAATTAAATGGATCCGGTAACTTCCGTTTTTACTTTGCTCCTCATATTTTTCACGATTGTCTCACGATGGGAAAGATTTTGTATGCTTGGTAACCCCAGAAAAATTAATTCCCAAATAACGATTGCGTGGGTGGGTGCCACATGATAACAGAAGAGCTTTATTACCACCACTACTACAAGAGACATCAACATTTTGCAAAACACTTTTATTTATCAGAGCACCACTCTACATAACCTTTTGTGAAATACTGGAGGGAGTTGCGCTCGTATTTACCAACTACACACAAACACGTAAGTATTTAATTCCCAGGATCAATCAAACTTTACCCAGTGAGGGGGAAAGACTTTTGAACCCAGAGACTTAAGCCAGAGGATTTCAACCGCTAATCCTCCCAAGTCCGGCGCCAACCTCGGGAGTGATTTTAACGAAGGATGATAAGGCGATAAGGTAAATGGGTTTAAAAAGTCAAAAGAGAAAAAGAGCTTTAGTTTGGAGGACAGCGACAGTTGCGTGGGTGTTAGCGTGTAGGAGTTGGAGCAGCTCCGTCAAATTAATCGAGCATCGTTACATTTTTACCCAGCGAGGAAAATAGTTTGCGGGCGGGCTACCATTACAAGAAATACGGTGAGGGAAAAAATAGGAAGGATTGTACAATAAGGGTGTCCCTGTGTTTCTTGCGTATTGTTTGACTTCTCTTCTGTTTGTGTCAGTCATGTAGTGTCAAAAAAAAGTTGGAGAAGAAGAAACAAGCAAGTTTTCTTCGTTTTTTTTTGTTGTCAGAGTGAGCGAGACGGCGAAAGAGAAACGGATTTTTCCAGCAAACATGCCCCACTTTTTTTCTCGTGTTGCGTGCGTTTACTGAACACGGATCTTCCACCGGAGAACATAGATGAGAGGGAGGCTGTCTATATCAGTGTCTCTCTCGCTCTGGTAGTACATGTCATCTTGCTGGCAGCTCTTCTTGTGATGTAGCATCTTTCTATTGTGTGTATTCTGTCAACACATTTAATAAAGCAATAAATTTCCTTTGAAAACAAATTAACATTACTTTAGCAAGTTGACTGGATGAAGATGCCACAACAGTTACGGGGGGACGTAAAGAAGAAAATGATGATGGAGAAAAATAATGATCTTCCTACCAAGAAGTATTTATGTACGCTCGGTTAAAGGAGAAAATGTCAATGAAAGTGGGCTTGTAGTCAACAGGAGAAATTTGAGAATTCTCCCCTGAAAAGGCGAACCAGAGCAGGGTATTAGTTACTGTCAATTAAAATTTGGGAAATTCAATCATTTTTGTGGAGGGGAAACCTGCTTAGGGGTTTGAGGCATTTAATGAGGTTATGGGGATGTGTACTGATCCGGGAAATGGATGGCATTGAAGGCGATGTCACTTACCCTAATTTGCATAATTGGAGGTTTATATTTCCGACGGGTTATTTTGTTCTGTTTTCTTTTCAGTGTTTAAAAAAATTAACGGTGACATTTTTTACAACTTTATTGCACTAAAAATATTTTTGCCGATTGGAAAAGTGCTGACAGGAAGGCTACTGCAGTTAAGTATTCTCACCCATAACCGCAATCACTGTCATTCATTCCCTCTGATGACACAATAACGAACACATTAGAGTCACGCTGTTTGTTATTCCATATTTGTTAGTAATCCTCCTTTTATCCCTCTCTCTCTCTCGCGTATTTATGGCTTCTGCCCACTTCACAAAAATCGACCCTAAACTAAATCGGCAACGTTCACATTTAACGTGTACCCCCATCAGAAACCCTGCTGGTAACATTTTACTTCCTCCCAAAGACTCTTTCTCTTCGAGGCTGCTGTAAATTCCTTCAGCGCCAAAAAATACCCCCTCTGTACGCCATTGTAGTTTGTACACCGTTTTTAGTGGACGTTCCCTTAATATATATATATATATTCCTTTCCACAGTGCCCCACACCAAACATACAATATCCCCCTTGATAAGAAAATCACTGCTGGATACTATAAGGATGTCGCTAAGGGGGCATGTATGTACTACTTCATATTTTTAAAAAAATATGAATAAAATACTTAAACATTCGTTTATTGTTTGAATGACACCCATATCCATTTCCCTTACTAACATATGTGATGTACCATTTGCATTTGAACGTTCCCTTAACAGCAAACTGTTTACTTAGGAATGGTATTTAAATGCCCTCTTTCATCATCCTCATTATTCTCCGTTTTATTTCTTTTTTTTCGTCATCTTGTCACATTTTACGAGCGCAGCTCTCGATAAACCAGAGTAATAAACTGGCGCATGTGGGGATATGTTTTGTGAGTGTCGTCGCCGTTCCCGTCGCCGTGTGGTCAAAATTTTAATAGCTTTCACAAATAAAATGTCAGATTATGCAATTTATTCACCTCACAACCTGTTGACCGGTTATATTGATTTGACCAAAAATAAAAAAAAGTGCGTTTCATTTTTAGCACGTTTTTTTATAACCTTCCCAATGACAAATGGACGATTCATTTATGCAGGATAATGAAGACCCTCGTAAATGTCGCCAGGTAAAGAGCTTGTGGCGTTTTTAAATAAATATTTGGCCCAAATAGATTAAAACAGCGAATCGTAACGAAAATAAAAAAGAAGTTAAATCCAGTCAAGTGCGATAAAATGTGAGGAGGTGGCACAGACGGGGTCTTTTTTAGAAAATAGCAGTCAGCACAAAAAAATCGCCTTATTTTCCTTGATGGATCGCCGTGGTCGTGACTCGTGACCAAAAATAAGTATTTCTGTAGAGAATGTTTAAGATGTGGTGTACGTGACAGTGTCAACAAGTGTGGTGGTGTGAGTGGAAAGAGGGAAACCCAGGGACGTTTTTAAAGTGAGGCTTTTGTAGAGATTTTCGGTGGGAGGGGAAAATGGGAAGGAAGAGGAAATTTGAGATAAATGGGGAGGAGGGGGAAGGGGGGTCCGAGAGTAATGCCGGATTTGAAGAGGTTTTCGATTTGGTGGGAGGTCACGGCCGTTTCCAGTGGATTTGTTTGGCCATTTGTGCACTGCAGGTACAAAACAGAAATTTAAAGGAAAATGGTATGGTTTGCAGTTTAGGACCAGCGAATGTGACTAAAGGTTACTGTGGGTGATACAGGAACTGTGCAAGGTCGACGGGCACACCTGCTACACTTTTACACCTTGATTTCGTGATCTCGTTCATACATTTACGTCGACCTTGAATAGTTAACTGCCCCACGGGAAACTCGGACACAAGCTGGTCGTGATTTTTTTAAAAGAAATTTAAGAAGACGTGTTATTGCCTGTATTTACCTTGGGTTTTGTTGACAGCTCATGTTAATGACATGGAACCACATGGGGTACATTTTCATGGGTGCCGTGCCCGATCACTGGTGTCACATTCCCCACCTGGAAAATTCCTCCTGGACAACGGAGCAAATAAAAAACATTTCCCTCCCGAAAGTTTATCCGTGAGAGCTTTCACCACTCCACAATAGCAAAACTTTTTAAAATATTTACTTTCTCCGTAGTAAACAACAACAAATTGTTTTCTTCCTCTCCCCTTCAGTTCCAGCAGATCTACCAACTCCGAGGGGGATCCCGACTCCCTCCAAACCTGGAAATACGACCAATGCAATTACCACGATATAAACTACCAACTTTTACTGGAGGAGTCCTTTGGAAACTTCGAGAGGGCTTACGACCTTCTTATGTATCATCCTCACCAATTTAGCTCTCCTTCCGGAAACAACACTGGGTCGCTTATTAGCGGGGGTGGACCACTTCCCCACAAAGTTTGCCAAGGATGGGATTACGATCAGTCACTGTACCACACCACCATTGTAACTGAGGTACCTCCTCCCCTTCAAAATGTGCCTCGTTAAAAAAGACATGAAGTTTGAAGATAAAAAGATTTCCCCGTTTTTTTTTTCAGTTTAACTTGGTGTGTGGCAAGCGCTACCTTGTTGCCAGCATTCAAGCGTTATACATGATTGGAGCGTTCATTGGCACTTTGATATTTGGCCCGTTGAACGACAAGTAAGTTGGGGAAAATATCACGTAAAAATGTTGTTTTTGTGACGGGGATTTATTTTTGGCCCAAAAATAGAATTCTAGGAAGACGAAACGCCGTTTTGTTGTCGATTGTTTTGGTGGTAGGCGGTGGGGCCTTGACCGCGTTGTCCACATCTTACATTATGTTTGTCGCCTGCCGTTTTCTGGTGGCCATTGGCACTGCGGGGTGTATGCAAGCCAGTAGCGTGTGGTGTAAGAAAGACAAAATATTTGGAACTTTTGAGTTTTTTGGGAATTGGACAAATATTAAAATACGACGACATGTCTCTATAAATATACGGGGGTTGTCCCTCCATTTTGTAGTTTTGGAGCACTGCGACACCAAAAGTCGAGCCAGGTTGTATTGCATTTCCAGCATATTTTTTGGCGTGGGCTATGCCATCATGCCCCTCTACGCGTACTTCATCCGGTCGTGGTCCAATCTCCAACTGGCGTTTACTTTAACCACCACCAGTCTGTTTTCCTTTTTCTGGTAAGAACCCCCTCCCCCTTTTTTAAATACCCTACAATTCTTAATGAACTCCGCTGGTTGTTTACTTTCCCAGGGTTTTTCCAGAATCTCCTCGCTGGCTCGCCTCTCACGGTCGGGATGACGACGCGGTAAAAGCGCTCCAACGAATTGCTCGGTTTAACAAAATAAAACCTCCCCCGGAGCGTGCCGTTTTACTCAAGTACGTTCGCTACTGTCATCCCGCCTACGACGACGACACGGACGACAACGACCGGGAATGTAAACAAAGTTTCATGTTGACGGACAATAACCTTTCAAATCCCACCCGGTACCGCTCCACTCGCTCAGAACAACATTCTTCCTCCCGCTCCCGAGGTCGTTGGTGCCTCCATAAATTTTCCAGTGCGGTTCGCAATTTCGGGGTGCTGGTGAGTACCCCTCAACTACGTCGTATTAGTATCCTGATGTGGATTCAATTTGTGGCGGTGGCATTTGTCTATTACGGGTTTGCCTTCAGCAGCATCAACCTCACCACCAATCCCTACCTTCTGGTGTCCCTCGGGTAAATAAAAATGTTATCAGCAGAGCTCCTGTTTTTTTTATCTTGGACGACTTTTCATTACAGGATGTCTGACTGTTTCAGAGCATTCATGGAAGTACCCGCGTCCGTGCTTCCCATTCCGTTTCTGGCACGATGGGGTCGACGACCCACCATTTCCGCTTGTTTCCTCTGCACAGGTTTATCCGCCTTGGCGATTGCTTTCACTCCAGCGGTGTACGAAACAATGAGGACGTTGTCCTCCATGGCGGGCAAGCTATTTGTCGCGTCGGGATTTACCGTTTTGTACTTGGTCGTTAATGAGGTGTACCCTACCGTGGTGAGGGGTACTGGACAAGGGACGTCCACGCTTATGGGGAGATTTGGGAGTATTGCCGCCCCCTACGTGGCAGACATGCTGGTAAAGACGAAATGTTATCTTACTTCTGGGCTTATCTCCCATTTTTTGTCAATTTGCAAATGATTTCCGGTGTTAAGCGTCATCCCGCTTTTTTATGCCTCCATTGTAGACGAGTGTGTATCCGGACCTTCCCTCCGTCATATTTGGGATTGTCGCCCTGGTCGCCGCCCCGGTGGCTATGTTGATCCCGGAAATGAAAGATGCTCAACTGCGAGACCAAGTTTACGAATGTAAACCTCCACCCCAGTCGGGGTTATCCTCAGATAAGAATAGCACGGCAGATGATAAACTGGAGAACAAAGCAAGGATATAATAATATGTGTGCGGACCTTCCTTCCCAGAAACTTATGAAAACGCTTAAAACTTCAATTTTCACTTGTTTTTATTCTAATTATATTTATCACAGGCATGGGAGGTCAATAGTACTGGGACTACACAAATATCGTAGGAAACGTTACGGTACACAGGCTCATTTGCATAACAGATAAGAATAGCACGGCAGATGATAAACTGGAGAACAAAGCAAGGATATAATAATATGGATGGATCTTCCTTCCCAGAAACTTATGAAAACGCTTAAAACCCATTTTCACTTGTTTTTATTCTAATTATATTTATCACAGGCATGGGAGGTCAATAGTACTGTGACTGCACAAATATCTTAGGGAACCGTACGGTACACAGGCTCATTTGCATATCCACTAGTGTATTTAGGCATGAATTATTTAAGCTGGAGAAGTTAATAAGCAAACCATTTATTTCAAGTTTTCTATTTTGTAAGCTGTCTTTTACTTTCAGGTGACTTGCTACTTGACGAACCCCTTAAACACAATAATTAATAATAAATAAGGATATGTCTAATTTACGCAGTTCTGTACCACTAGAGATTTTAAAAAAATAAAGCTGGTGTGCTTTAAAATTTATTATATTTTAAAAGTCCCCCGCTGCAAAATGTAATCATCCTTCGGGGGATCGTTCATTTACAACGTTAAAAAATTCTGGTTTCCCTTAACATCCCATTTTTAACCCCGAGCAATTGTACATTTGAATAATAATGTTAAATTTATCAGCCAGATCTATCCCACCAACCAGCACTGTAAACATTTCCCATGGACGGCTCCTTATTACTGGACATTTTATATACATGGACACGACCATTGTAACAAAGAGATGTAATCAGTGTAACGAATGTAATGCAATACTTTTATTTTTCCCAAGCTTTGTTCGTATAAAGTGTCCCTGCATCACAGATTCCTGTAATTGTGTACAAATTGATATATATATTTTGTTCAAACAGCAATAAATCACCACAATCAAAGTTTTAATCCAAAAAAAATCCTCCCATTTCTACACAAATGTTAGCATTCCCTCACATTATTATCATTGATCATATAATCATTAAAAGCCATTCACGTCACCAACAACATAAATATCACCTACCGACACCAACTGTGTGAATTGCATGAGTGTCCCAACATTTTCTCCTGATGTGCCACCAAAGATGATAACAAGCTGATAAGCGGCCGAGATAACCCCAAACAAAACTTTTCCCACTAACTTTGATGACAATTAGGCGGAGTTACAGAATGTGATCGTCCAAACTATAAGATAAGCCATATATTCTTCTCATGGTGGGCGTATGACAAATATCACCCCCCCCCCTCCCCACAATACTCTTCATTATTTGGTTTCTCCGAAGGGATCATTGATATTTACAATAAAGTTTAAACCTTTCTCGAGATTGCTTTAGGATGTATAGCAAGTAGACTCATTTCATTTCATTTCATTACAGCGCGCTGACATTTTTTTCTTGCTGGCTCTCTTGAATGAAATATATATTGCTCGTCGTTGCAACTTTCTCTTTGTTTTTTTAGGCAACCCTTCCGAGAATAGAGTCCCTGGTCTCAATAAAGCGGAATTGTTTGGAAAGAAAAATCCAACAAGGTGAAATTTGTCCTTTTGTAGGGAAAACAGGAAGAGAGAGA
>JAHZNE010005217.1:0-32839 GCA_027744055.1 Callyntrura sp. NNG-2020
GCCCACGCTGCCCCAGTCGCTTACGGAGGTGCCTACGGAGGACAAATCCTCGGTTAAGCAGTATATGCTTCATGTAGACTATTAGCGTCTCAAAATTTCAATTGGACTAATGTGGTCGTGGTGCTAATTTATTTGAAAATAAACAAAAGTTAAAAAACGAGACAATAGTAGCTGTTTTTATGAATTTTCATTTCGTGTTGCTTTCGCTCTGATGGAACTGATTGATTACTGATTTCATTAATTAATGAAATTCATGTTAATTGACAAGTTCTGCTATTTTCTTTTGTGCCAGTATATGATATAACGCAAGTTTTTCTTGTATTTTAATTGTACGTATACATGATACATCCATTTGTCAACCATACGAAAATGATGAATTTGTGCTGAAAAATCTATATGAAGGCGATCTAGATAACTCAACGGAAAGCCACGCTGGTCGGGCATCCTCATATAATGTTTCTCTCGCTCACAAGTAAAGTCAGCTCTGCCACTCTAACAATATAATTTAACACGCTGAATTCGATGGTGTCAACCGTTTTTAGCGTGATAACTCAAGTACGAAGTGGAATTTTGAAATTCCGGTTTTGGCAATCGGTTAAGAGTTACTGAAAGATGTACACATCTTATTGAGGAGTCTGTGACACCACCGGAAGTGTTTCAATATGATGGTCGCTTTTCCTTGGTGTTATGGACCAATCCTGAAAATTTGTATATGAGTAGAACTCTATAAGGGATATGATATATTATACAAAGTTCGGCGTCGCCTGGGTGACGTCAGTTGGAGCCAGGGACCCTCGAAGTCTCGAACATGATAAGCGTGCAATCTCGTGGACGAAAATGCGCATTGGAATTGGTAGGGGATAACTTATACAGGATGACGTTCTATTTGGGAGTTTGGTTGACACTATCGAATTCAACGTGTTAAATTATAAATATTACAACTACTTGTTAGAGCGGCAGAGCTTATGTACAAGTCGCTAATCTTACTTGTGAGTTAAAAAGCTTAAAAGATGCAACACTTTATTTAGAATTTGTTGTTAATTAGAATTTTTTGTAAATAATTTTAAAATTTACACTAATATTATTTTAGAATTACACTTTTAGTTCATCATTGTTTAAATTGCATATTACAAATCATTTCAACAAAACTGGATTTTCCTAACTTTGAGTGCTGACCTATGTGACACATCGGTTTGTTGGTTCATTATAAAACAATCAGTTAAATTCAGTTTGAACTGCCAATATATTCAAGAAAGGTTGAATTAGGTATTTTAAATTGTATATTCTTCATATAACATCCTTGGTCATTATATTGCAAACTTCAAGAACATTATTACGAAACGTCCTCCTTCACGCAACAACATTTAAATTTAAAGTTACTTTTGATTTATCAAAATCTTCCCGCATTGTGCATGGCGCATATTTTGATTTATGAAAATGGAGGGTTAAACTATGTATGTCATTTTCACAATAAATAACATTGGCAATATTTAAAAACCGTTGTGCAGACGGTGAAATTTGATTGGGTGGATTTCTTGGCCTGATTTCGTAAAAATTACTGTACCAATTATTCCTTATTTTAAGCAAAAACGAAGACAAAGTAACATTAGCTGAATAGAAAAAAATTTTCAAATTTTTAAATGTAAAAATTAAAATAGCTTGTTGAACCTTACCACATCATATTAAGCAAAACTCAATAAATTTCCTCCATACGAAATACCAAACATGTTTCTCAAAGTTCGTGACTCGGCAACAGCGTTACCGGCATTTATGGGGCTAAAAATCTGAAACAAGTTTTTCTTAAACTTACACTGTTTATTTTGTTTTAAACGTTTTATTTTCTATAGACAAAGACAAAACTCAGGGCTTTCAATACTTAGTGCGTTTATTTACACATGGATACGGTTCTGTAAAAATATTCGGTTATATGCTAGGATCTCCCTTTTCATAGTTTCTATAGTTAGAAGGAGGTTTCAAATAAGATGTTCTATGATTTCTTCATAGAAGAAAATGCCACTTCAGAATACCTGAAACCTCCTTCTAACTATAGAAACTATGAAAAGGGAGATCTTAGCATATGACCGATTAAGCAAGTGTGATAGAAGATATATAATTGTAAATTAGTATGCAATGGAGATACTGCAATCGTAACAGCATGACTATAACTAATATAATCATTACTATAAATATAGCAAAAACGGATGTAATTGAGAAAATGTATATATATAGTATATATAGCAGTTGAGTTGTGTCGTGCCGTACTGCTCAAGTTTTGGACAAGCGAATGTAGACACCCTGTAATTAGGCGACGAAGACACTTCTTTAATGCATTTAATTCAACAATACAATGGTTTTGATGATACAAATGATTTGATAATGTATATCTCTGTTTAAAAAGTATCGTTGCTGTTGCTGCCAATGTAATTGAGAGCAGTAACCTCCTAGCAAGTGCAGTATAATGTATTGTTAACGGACTTCCAGTGCAAGGTTTCCAATTGAGCAATGTATGACTCTTTCTATTGCGTACATTTACTGACACTGCGAAGTATAGGCAAAAATGTAAATGATATGCGAACAAAGTACTCAAGACTCAAGATGTATTGAAGGGATCATGTTTTTTGGTATATATAGAGCGGTGATGTTTCATGTTAGCATCAGTTCAACTCGGAATCTCATCTTGCATTCTCATTAAACATTAACTGTTGGGAAATCACCCTCCAAAACCAAAAACCATCAACATGAACGCCGTCGCTGTAAGTGTGAAAAGTGAATTAACCGCTGAAATTATCGGAAGGAATTGGCAAAAACGGAATTTGAATGGAATCCTTTGGAGTAATTTTATGTGGTTTTAATTTGAATAGGTTGTTGTTCTTGCCCTCTTCGCCGGAGCCCAAGCTGGACTCTTGGCCGCCCCAGCCTATGCCCCAGCTCCAGTTGCTTACGCTGCTGCCCCAGTTGCCGTTGCTAAGGCCGTTGCCCCAGCTGCCGTCAGCCAAGCTTACATCAACAGAGGTTCGCCAAGTCACTTTTGCACGATTCATTTGTATATATGAAGCGTTGTTATTCAAAAACGTTGAATTTTTGGTTGTTGTAATTAAAACTTACAGCTCCAGCTGCTGCCCTCCTCGCCGCCCCAGCCCCAGTTGCCGTTGCTCACGCTCCAGTCGCTGTTGCCCACGCTGCCCCAGTCGCTGTTGCCCACGCCGCCCCAGTCGCCTACGGAGGACTCGCTGCCCCAGTCGGTCTTGGATATGGTGGTCTTGCCCACGCCGCCCCAGTCGCTTACGGAGGTGCCTACGGAGGACAAATCCTCGGTTAAGCAGTATACGCTCAAATAGACTGTTAGCGTTGCAAAATGTCAATTGGACTAATATGGTCGTGGTGCTAATTTATTTGAAAATAAACAAAAGTTAAAAAACGAGACAATAGCAGCTGTTGTTATGAATTTTCATTTCGCGTTGCTTTCGCTCTAAGGGGATGTTATACCTTAATACATACTTGGAATATTTCTGTCCTTCTTTGCGAACACCAAATGACACAATGCATTTTTATATTAAAAAATCTAGCTGGTATCTTGTATCTTTAGATCTTGGATATGCAGGAGTAATGTCACTTACTATTACTGTGGTTACTCACTGGTAAATGGTACAGTACGCACAGTGACAGTAAGCTCTACTAAATCCACGGGGAGAGGAGATGTGTTGAAATGAGCAGTAAGCGATACTCATTTCGGATTCTGTAGTGAACCAAATTGACACGGGGATTTGTGGATGTTGTCTTGTCCTGCTTCTTGAAACGGGCAATGACAAAAAAATAAATGTGTTTTCACAATTTTTCTGATAAGACCTACGCAAATATGAGCGTACTAGTATTTTTGAAGAAAGGTTGCATTTTGTTTTATAAAAAATTAATCTCTTGGTAAAAGCAACTTCAGCAAACATTTTCTTTTTATAGTTTATTATTCCTAATTCCTGTAGTATCATTTATATACATGTAAATATACTTGTTTGAATGAAATTGATTGGAAATATTGTTGGTTTAACTGCAATTTAAAAAATAAAATCAAATTGCCATATTTTAAAACTGATGTGCATTCCTAAGCATATCTAAATTTAAACAAAACGAAAAGTGTTAAATACCTCTTTGTCTTTGCTATTGTATAGTAGTATTGTACAATACAACCCACACAGGAATCATTTGTCCATGAAAACTGATAACATCAAGCATACCATTTTAAAATGCGCCCTTGTTCATTAGTTTGTGCATTGTAATGAAGCTTGCATTTGACATAGCAAAGTCGATTGGTATGATGCAAACAAAGCAAAATTAAGCTGGCTCGTTAAAAGATTGATATATTGTTTTTCCACTTCAAGATGCATAATTAATGATTTTAGTTACGTTATACAATATAAGAGTTTGTAACAATGATGAGGTGAAAATTTGACGCAGTATATTTTCTATCACATTTAATTTTATGGACATGACGGATAGAGTCATCATCACGCCAATTTTCTTGCCCTTTATATCCATATTTATAAGTTTAACTATTACCAGCATCACGCACCTTGTTCCTTTTCTGATGAAGCAATGAATTTTGCAATTTGTGTGCAAATTTTGTTTCCGGTTACTTACACATTTAGATGCAAATTTTACAATTACAGCAAATAAAAGCTTGTGTATACACAATTATATGTTACACAGTAAGATATTCGTCTATTTTTTTTATAGAGAAAACGATGCATAAATTATGGTCCCTTTGTCGTCGTCTCCATTACCTCACTAAAGGCCAAATAACAAGACTACTAAACATTTACTTAGGCTAGTCTATTTACTGCCATAAATTACCTCTGAATTATATGGATAGCATTAGACGAGCAGTACTGGCAATCATCTAAAGGAATTGCAATGCAAAACAACGTAGGTGTACTTCGTTTTATTGCTGATGTTCACACACTGTAAACAAATGATGAATACTTGGTATTGGTATGTAATTAAAAATGCTTCTCCAGATTACGGCAAAAAATCTGTCGTGATGGAATACACTAATGCAGTTATAGCTGGATCCTCAGGAAGGCATTAATATAAAATTAAACATACAACGTGTACATGTTCATTGTTAGTTCATAATTTCTTCCAATTTATTCTAAACTTACAAATGCAATTATTTTTAAAAGTATTTAATTTCTGTCTTCTTCCAATGTATGCAATTTACTACCTTAGTAATATAGAGTCAAGTCTAAAACATACTTGAAAAACTTTCAACACACTCTTTTAATTTCATTTTCATCCTTTTATAATATTTTGCAGATTTATGATCAATTCTCGTTCTGCCTCTATATACGTATATTCAATGGAAATTTGATATGCCTTTTCCCATTCCCTTTTGGTGGCACGAAGGATTTACTTCCCAAAGTAATGGGACACGAATCTTTTACACTTATAATACTTTACTTATGGTTATAGCTATGTACGACAGGGGTGCTATATGTGTGGCAAGTAATAGTCAATATTTTAGGTCAATCAGTGGGAGTTAATATCAGAATACCAAGTCAATCCATTTCAATAATCAAACAGAAGGTGACCACTGATCATCTTTTGACGAACTGAAGTGTATTACACAGTAAGCTGCGCTGAGCTATTTGCAGAGTGTGCATCCTTTATTTATGTCCTCTATAATAATATGACAAACAACGTGAACTATTTTTCTAAAAAGTTTAAAATTATTGTAGTGTAACGAATTATAATGATACAGGTTATTATTGCAATTTTGCTAATTTGCAAGCTATATTAAAAGAATAGAATACGTGCTGTGTCTGTCTGTCTGTCTGTCTGTACTCCGTAGTAATATAATGGAACGACGAACTCATTTGCATAGAATGAATGAAGCAACTTGACAATGACAACAACCAAGATATTCTGCATTTGTTTTTTGTTGTGACTTACTTGTTATTGTTATTTTTGTAGATTATAAATGGCTTCTGGTGAAGTAGTAACTGCCACATGCATATAAATCACTATACTGCAATGTGTGACAATTCGAGTACCGCAATCCGGAGTGAGTGGACATGAAAGGGAAACTTGAACTATAACTACTTCGTGCCAGAGTTCTCCACTGTCATCATTGGGAATAAATAAAGAAAAACTATACCAGGTATATTAATGCTGCATTACGTTACGTTTGTTGCACTTGCTCTGTGAGTCTTATTGTTCCTCATGAATGAACATTTGGCAAACATAGTATAATAAGTTAAATGATACGGTTCATATGTATTCTTCCAAAAAGGAACCTAGAGAGGTATATACATTTTTAAAATCTTTCTGCATTCCTTTTTATTTGCACAACTTGAGTTATATTCCAGTCAACCGCACCATTGTTTATTGGTAAAGCCTTTCCCTTTTTGTCGTAAATTTAAGTCAAAGGTCAACCAAGTCAGGTTCATCCAAAATGCAGACTGAAAACTAAGCACTAACTAAATTAAATGTAATCTACATGTAATCAGAACCATATTTAGTGGCCACGTACGCATTTTTACACTTTGTATTACAATGTACAGCTACAAGTTACATCCTTTGTCTGTGACAATCACATTTGTTGTTTAGCTTTTACCAAAATTGTGTGGTTAGTTAAAGAACACACAAACTATGTGCAATACATGACAAAAAAATCTAGCTAGGATGATCAATTTGGTGTGCAGCAATTGTGAATAGTGAAGGATATTGAAGTACTTTGCTTAATTGGTATTAAAATGAATAGTTGTATACACTTAAGTTTATACTTTGTAGTGTAGTAAAGCCTTGACGGATGTCAGATACATCATGTTTTTTATTCAAGAACCTTTAAGAGGACGATCGTGACTCGCCGCTGCTGCTCAAATGACAGAATTGGCTCACTGCTGCGGTGTAAGTTACCACAATTCCGGCAACCTATACAAAAATATAAATGTGTGCAAATATTATGGTTCTAAATAAGTATACATATAAGATGTAGGTGCATATGTAGGTGCATAGAACACAAATAAAAATAACTTTTGGATTGTTTAAACCGTACCGCGATGACCAAATGTGATGTGACAACAAAAAAGTTGAGCCCCTTGAAGCCCGTACTTTCCCGGCTGTAAATTTTTGAGGTGAACACAGTAAACTTCATAAGATCCATTGTTGGAAGTTTTTCTGTGGAGGTACAAATTTCTTCCAGCCATTCAGATATCTCGTTAGCCTGTAAATTGTATGAACACTTCGCGTAAATCACAAGTTGCATATACTATGACTATAAATTAATTGCAATGTTCAATCTTTTTTCAGGTTTACTTTGGAATTCACGTCCGCAATCAAGACCAATTCCACTCCAGTTTTAATGAAAAAACATACAGCACAAATGTAGATTGGCTTGATTGTCCAATCGATGACAATATAATTAGTCCAAAAACAGAGGCAGGTAACATCAAAGACAATGGACCAGAATGTCAATGGAGACATTAGCTGATTTATCAATTTGAGTAGTTTGCATGACTGAAAGTGAAGATCTACAACCTGAAAATTTAAGGTGGGGTTATATTCCTTTTACTTCAACTTCCAAAGTAAGTCGCTAATTTGTATTTTAAAAAATATATGCAAAGTACTCGAGTGATATGTTTTGTTTCAAAAAATCCAGACTTCAATCCATCGTTCAATTTTCCAAACACCATCCACATTGTGACCGCAAAAGAGAAATGTATGATTTGAACAAAGAACCAATAATTGGCAATTAATCCGTCCACGAAAACGCCCAACGACCCCAATACAACCAACATTGTTTCAGAGGCTATGGGTTGCAAAAATTGTTCATATATTTTTAATTTATCTGGTATATATGAAACACTTGTTTGTTTAAAAATTATATTCACTTAGAAAATTAAAACCAACTTGTTTCATTTGTAGGCGCCCATATACCCAGAGATGCTGTTCTGGAAAAGAGTCGTGCGTACCGCAAATACCAAGGATCTCCTTTGGTTGCAAAAATGAATTGACGAGCCACACATACGAAACAGATCATAAAGCAAACCGTCCATCCGATGGCTCGAATCTTTAATGGTAAATAACATTCTTTTTTAAAGCAACGGATTTCTGATCAAATGTAACTTTCCAATTATTTTCAACAGACTTTAGTCCTGGCTGGAAAATGTAGTCCAACTGATTTAAACTTGTCCTGGAGAAACAGGCACTGTCGGAATATTCCCACGATGCCCCCTGCAAGCCTTCTCGCTTTTATTTCCAAGCAGTAGTAGGAACAAATTAAGCTACAAAGGAGAACAGCATGAAGGCCCTTCTTGATGAAATTTACTAAACAACATGGGCTTAAGTACATTTGTTCCGTGACAAATGGAATAAAGAGAAAGAAGAAAAATCCCAAATGCAGTAAACGCAGGAAGATCTATTGAAGAATATAGATTCTAGTGAAAATTAATGCATTTATGCAATCACTGCCAAAATTATGTAGGCTTATACCTGATAACGATAATGATTCTTGATAACCAATTCTGGCGGGCAAATATGCGACGGGTTAACAGAGTAAGATATTCCAAAGAATAATATCTTTCCAGCTTTTAAAGCAATATCAATAAAATCATATAGTAAGACACTCCTCCGTTTTTTCTCTGTTTGAATTTAAATCAAGATTTTCTAGTGGCAGGTGGTTCAATTTACTTTTTTTGGTCATTTTCCACCAAAATAATAATTATTAACTATTTAAAAAGATTTAAATTATCAAAATTGTAATACGTAGTTAAAACGAATAGCGTATGTAGGCACAAAGTACAAACTTTTTCGGTTATATGAGACGCAGGAAATTTCAAATATTTCAAGATGTTAACCAACTCAGAATGGATATGGTCAATGGATTAGCCAATGAGAAATTGATGTATAAACATTATTGTTTTATCGAAACATCAAAGTACGCATTTTGTTTATTATCTTGTGACATCTTGTCTGTTCCATTCCAGTGCTAACGCCCATCAGGAGTACACATCGCGTATGTCCCGTGTCATTTGGAATAGGGTAAAGAATCGATAAAGTAATGTAGCATAGCGTGAGTAATAAATATTCAAAAAAGAAATAAGTTACGTGTCGCCTGTTCCTTCGAAGGGGTTTTAACGACGGAAGAATTGTGGATTTTTCATCTTCTTATCCTAGCGTGAGTAGCGTGTCCAAATAAATATTCAAGAAAGAAATAAGTTACGTGTCGCCTGTTCCTTCGAAGGGGTTTTAACGACGGAAGAATTGTGGATTTTTCATCTTCTTATCCTAGCGTGAGTAGCGTGTCCGTTGCTCGTTATGTGTTGCGTATGCACAAACAAACCGAAGATCAGTCATTATACATAAGAGTCATAATGATTGGTCATAATCTTGCATGACTATGACATATGACGATTGTCTATTAATTGTTATTAATGTTGACGCTTGGAGTCACAACTCCGGATGTCTTAGGGCTGTTTTGTACTTTTAGTATTACATAAGATAATATTTTATACTGTCCAATTAGCAATATTTCAATTAGCTATGCATGAAAGCTATAGCACCTTGCCATAACGTGATACGATAGCCAAAGGAAATGAAACATTGGAAAGAAAAAGCTAGAGAAAAATTTCTTTTAAAGCGTTTGGATCAAAAATTGCTACGACATGCTAAACTGCTACAAACATATTGCAAGAATATGCACTGAGAGGGTCACAAAAATACAATATGGTGAAATCGATCGTAAATCCATATAATAACCATTAAAAGTTATAATACGTCAAGCTTCATGGTTTGTATTCATTAATATACACCGTAGCTCGATAACAGCAGCGGGGGATGTTCAGCAAGAGCGGTCATAGTCATCCGTCAGACTTAAATGGAAAGTGACTACAGAAATATTTAAGGACAAACGATGACTTGCATTTAGTTGTGTATTACAAAGAAACGTTTTATGAGTTTCATTAATAGATGGTAAATTTGTAAAGTGAGCTGCATAGATGTTGCTTCGCGAAAAGCATTGAAATTGCTGCCATTTTATGCGATCAAGCGGAACGGTAAACATGATCAGGAACAACGATGGATGATGTATTCTTTTTATGTTTAAACTTTAAATATTTATTATTAAAATGGTTACTTTCCTAATATCGTGTAACTTTTAATCCTGGTTTAAACCAAGTTTACGACTACTAAAGAGCAGTCGTAAGTTCGGATTAGCCAGGATTAAGAGTTACACGATTCCACTCTTTGAGTGGAATCTGTTCCACTCTGTTCGTTTAAGCTGCACATTTACTTACCTAACAATGCGCAATGCATTGTGCTGCTGCAAATTTCACTCATTGCAAATTTATACGTCCAATAAATAAATATTTTAGAATCAATACAGTGTGAGCAATATTTATATGCATATACCAAAATTAAAAATACAATTATGACATAGAAGCATAGTGCACTAAACCGTCGACATTCAAAACCTTATTATTAATCTCTTTGTTCAAAACAGAAGCCACATACAAAGACCTTCCATCATTCAGAGAGTTTCTACGATACATTTCTGTAATTGTACCTGAGTTTTGTTTTTATTTTCATGATGATGAGGATGAGGATGTTGGGTTGGTTGTTGGTTGGATATTTAAGAGGGATGGGACATTTTGTATATGTGACATAGGCAGGAAAACTTACTGTACATGATATCTAAATAGAAATTATTTTAAGAATTTAACAGGTGTACGCGTAACTAAACGTTCGTGGTGCTTTCAAGAACACTGAATACGACTGAAAATGGACAACGTGACCAACTCTAGTTTCCGCACAAGTTTTGAATCCAATAACATCACACACAATTTCCCAAACTATCGGAAACGACGTGAATTGTTATTGAAACTAATTCACCAGCAAACGAATGCCGCTGATCAAAGGTTTTTACTCTTCACCTCAAAATTTATACCAGTGAAGGTTTGCATTGTAGACAATATATCGGCAATTCTTTTAACAAAAAATGTATATAATACATGGTAGAATTATTCTCGATGACCAACAACTCCAAGCCGAACTCTTACAAATCCCAGTGTCCAATCTCCTTCACAGAACTGGTAGCAGGAATAGGAATATCCAAGCTTATAATGGGGATAGGTTCCCTTCATCCAAAACCGAGTTTCATCAAGCCCCATCAGAACAGTTTATTCTTGCAAATGATGGAAACGGGAATTTCGTCTGCAGCACACCCCACAACAATGTCCAAAATATCGAAGACACCAGCGACGAAGAAGTCCATAACTTAGAATGGACAGCTCGGTTCAATTTACATCAGGATCTTGTGGAGTGTCGAAAGCGGTACGTACAGACAATTAAAGATTTCAAGGTACCACCAAGTGTAGCTAGTAGCCAAACATTAACGGATATGGAAAGAGGGGAGACAAGCAGAGCAAAGCTCAGAGTTGAAAACAATGAGCGTCGACATAGTCAAGGAGCTACTAAAACATAAAAACGGCTCCCGTGATGCATTAAATCTAGCATCCAGTAAGAAAAACACGATATTATGACTATGAATTATGACAATTAAGCTATTCAATCATTTATTTACGTAATTCCCATTCTGTTCCTTCCAGGAATCCAGCAAAATAGATGGTTTCCTTCTTCGGAAAAAACGTGCAGTATTTTAAGCGTGATGCTGTCACGCTGGTGTAAAAATTACGAGGCTCGTTTCTTCACAATACGCGACTTATTTATTGTCACAGCTGCATCTACCGTCATTCTTGGAAAGTATGTATTATCACCGCTGATAGAATTTGTGTTCAATCCCGTGGACCAAATCGTTTGGCCTTGGGAGATGTTCACTAAGGTGCCCTTCTTCAATGGTTACGTTTACAGCTACTTTGACGCGTACAATGATGACAAAGAATAGGAATAGGACTACTTTCAATTAAATTTAACAAATCTTTTTTGGAAATACAATACAATAACGTGAATTTACAATATCGTTTTCGCTCGTGATGAGGAGGCCACTCACTTGTGACATTGCGTTTCCTGTGGTTGTTCTCACAGGTGAGTCTGAGATTATCAAAGTCACAGTGAGAATTGCGCACATGCTGGCTCATTTTTGGTGTTAGAATAAGTGGTAATGAAGGAGTAAATATACAATTCATTAACAAATATTTCATATGTAGGAGGTGAAATTTTTTATCTATAAAACGTAATAATAACGAAAATAAAGGAAATACTACAACACGTCTGCTTACAGTAACAGCACTCCTCCTTTTTAACGATTTAATGATGTTTTACCTTTATTGTTCATTAGTACATAGCACGAGAATCTAAATTTTTTGAAGCGTAACTGCTGTCGCAGTTGCAAAACAAATAAAAACCTGATAAAAACGTGTCCCTTAACCTCATTTCTTGAACGTGTTTGTAATAACGCTTAACCATTACCAAAATCAGTTTACCCATTAGTACGCGTTGATGGGAGGGAGGACGCGTGTTCAGTTTGCAAGAAATCAAGCCAAAAAGTACCTCTTCAGTTCATAGGTAAACATGTCAAAAATTGAACTTATGTATGTATGCATTTGTGTGTTTGTGTCTTCTTGTGTGTATTTCCTGTATTTCAATCATGATTCATGGTAGTAGGAAGCATCTTTTTTGTAACACCGTTCCCCATAAATAGTTTGATTGTGTAAATTCGTGCAGCGTACACTAAATACATTAAGGTTCTCAGTCAAACAAGTAAAAAATGAGAGTGAGCTATTTATTGCATAATTTATCAAAATAGGGTATCACATTTGGAAAAAAGCCAATCTCTGCTTGACATGTCACGACGGCGGCAGCATGTTCTCTGAACAATTTATAAGTACTAGCCAGCAGCAGCACTTCCTTTCCTTTTGTTTTTGGTGTGTAATATTTACATACTTCCACTTCAAGTACACCCCCGCTAAAGTTTACAGTTTACACACACTACAAAAGTGCAAAGGGGAACAAGGAACGTTAATAATACTTGGCAAAATGCAAAACAAAGAAAAAGAGCGCCGCAGGGTAAATAATTAGCGTTCTATTGTTACAGTTTTTTATCTGGTGCACACCAGTTTCTGCTGCACAGGCACTACTGACTACTACCTGACTGATAGATCATCTTGTGCTTGTGATCCAAAAGTGACAATGGGAGATTGCTTCCCATCAATTTCTTTTGAATCTTCTTCAAGCTATTATCTCTTTCGTCCTACCTAATTTAGAAAAATAACTGGCATATTCCCTTCCAAATCTGTAACTCGAAGGGATGTCCTTTTAAATCCCATTAGTAGAGAATGTACAACAGTTTCAATCAGCAAAGCCGCTAGATAATTTCGACGTACAATGCCATACGATAGTTCCTTTCTATTAATTTTAAACGTCGTACATACATAGGTAACTACCATGCCCAACAGCAGCAGTAAGTAACGTTAAATAAGAAATTTAGCAGAGAGAAGCTATTAGGAAACGAAATTTGAAACCTTTACATTTAAAAACGAAGACTATTATTGTTATTATTATGGTTTTAAGGGATTTTAATTTACTTTCTGAAACTTTCGTTCGTTTAACTTTGGTTTCACTGATTTTTTTTTAAACAATTCACTGCGTAAAAAAGAGAATATAAAAAGGATAACTGTTTGCAGCTCTCATTTTTTTGGTCTTGAAAGATGACAACTTTTTAGATTTCTGTTTCATGACGTAGCAAAAGCAAAATCAGTCCGTGAACAAGGTGTCTGTAAAAAGAGTTTAACTTTAACTGCTCTCTGGTGGTGGTGATAGTGTGTGGTTTTTAATACTCTTGTGTCGTGCAAGACGGAACGAAGGGTGGTGACGACGATGATGATGATGATGAGATAAAAAAATGTCTGTGTGTAATCTCTGTGTTGAGTACTCATGCCTTCATCGTCATCATCATCATCAACAACAACATCAGTTCATCCGTGATGCTCTCATCCTTCCTGGCCATATCAAATGTAAATCTTCATGGCGAGAAAGGAATAGACTATAAAAGTTGCATCGTTAATCTTCATTATTGTTCCTTTTTATTGCCTATTACCTTCACTTCACTTATATGGTTGTTCCTTTTCGAAAAGCGCCATATTATATTCCGCTCGTCCCTTGTCTAGATCGTACTTTTTAGCATGAATGAATTCACTCATTCATTCAATTCGAAATTAATTTCATGCATTGCACTACCTACCTAACTGCAGTGCTGTTGATTGTTGTTGTAGTACGTAAATACATATTGTGGAAGCGATGCACTTTTAATTTTTTTTTACCATACAACCATTTATTTGTGATCACGCTCGCGTTATATATGCACTACCTACCTGTCATGTTACATGTCTAATAATAACGAGTCTTATATCCGTGCCACCATACGAACCAATGAGCACAGGCGTCCATCGACCGCGACTGGCACAACAATTGAAGAATTCAAAGTATAACCCATATCAAAAATTTGCAAAAATAATGTAATTGCGCACTGATGATGTGAGTACTTCACTACTAACTGACTGAGAGTTATGTACATCATTGTCGGTAGATATATAGGCTCTCTCTTCTCGTATCAGTTATGCGTCTTGTCGGCCGGTGATGATATTGTGCCAGTTAAGTCAATAGGGAATAGTTAAGTAATCATGAGCAAGTACCTATTTGCCGAGGAGAGAGAAAATAAAACATTTGGGAATGGCTGGTGTCCTTTGAGTCTAGTCACTGAAAAAAGAAACAAAGCTTCCTTCCTTTTATTTTGAAAGTCTATCAGTGTTTTCGTGCCACCAGAGCAAGAAGGACGTGCTCAGGCAGATTAAAAAAATACTGCCAACTGTTGTATAGTGTTATGTGGGGACAATAATAAAGTGCTATGAGTCTGATTGGTCCCAATTTAAAAATTGGTTAACGATAGTGCAGTAATTGAATTAAAATATATATCATTTTTCTGCTGAGAGAACCGTCAATAGGAAGATCAATTAAAAATGAAACAGGTTAGTTGCTTGAAGTTTGAAGATCATTTCAGTTTTATGGCAAATAATAATAAATACCTACAGATATATGTAGTTTGTCTTCAACTTTTACTGTATTGTGTATACAAATTCATGATGCTAATCATAAGTTATTACTGTCCGGAGTTAAAAATGTATTGTTAATTTGCATGAACTAAATAGCTTTTTTTTCAATAATGAATTATAGTCTACGGTTGGCCTTCACCTATTCTTCGTGTCGACCCTAACCACACAACTGGTTACCCTCTTCCTGTGCCAAGTTCAAGGTGGGATAATTACTAATCAACAGTCGTTGACTTTACCTAAGGAACTAGCAGATTCTATAGTGGCAGCGGCCAGCAACACAGATGCCGCCGAGGCTGGCAAGAATGGAACTCGCACGGGACGTGTTATGTATACTGCGTCGTATTCTAACGTTAGGATTGCTTCAAAGGAACCAAAGTCTTTGAAATATTTCCCAATTCCGGCAGTGATTTCTAAAAAGCATATTCCTTCACCGACGGTTATCGTTCCAATTTTGAGAACGTCAACGACAGCGATACCCTCGACGACAACAACTACTACTACCAGCAGTACTACAACATCCAGCACAACAACAACGCCTGCCAGTACTACCTCTACTACTACGACGCCACCGCCAACGTCCTCATCTGAATCTCCATCTACTGCTTCTGTGGTGGAAGAAACAGTTCCAGATATTGCTGAAATATTGGAGGAAAGTGAACCAGGGCTTGATGACGAGGAGTTGGTCACGGAGACTGTTAGCAGCAGCAACGGAGGTGACTTTGAGGAAAGTGATGACGACAATGAAGAAATCCCGGTTACTGAGCAAACGGTGGAAGACGAGTAAACAGCTCACATGTTTCACCGACAGTAAAAATACACATTTTCAGTATTTCTGTGATTTTTATTTTATAGTATGTATGTATGTATTGTAGTAATAACGATTGATAGTAAGTAGTATATTATTATTATTATTTCGTAGTCTGAACTGAATGTTAGAACTTACTAGTTTTTGTTGAACCATACTTAAATTTTTATACCCTGCCCACAAATTACAATTTAAAATAAAATAGTAAACCCGTTTCCAAATGTGGCGTAACGAAACCACTTATATAACGCGTTTTACCGTGACGCCTAAGCTAATGATAACTTTTGACAGTGCTAGTTTACTTTGCATTATTACGTAACACAGCGCAGACAAAAAGTCATAAAAATGAATCAATGATAATGATTTTCAAGAAAGTTACACACACGCAGCAGGTGTTAATCAGAACAGCATTGCCATCAGTTGTGGCCTGCAGGAAAGGACGCCAGCTCACATGCGGATACTAGGCATATTTACCAAGTGCTTGTTTGGTCGGAACAGCTTTAATCGTATAAAAATGCAAATGATTAGAAAGTGGAAAAGCCATCTCTATCATGATGATTATTGATATGCGAAAATTACATAAGATTTTGAATGGTCAGCAGTTCCTAATAACATCCTTCAAACTGATAAAAGTTCAAATGCCGCACGTATCAAATCAGGAGATCCGAATGACCATGTGCAAAAGTTTACAAATAAGAAATTCAAATTATTACTGCTTATAAACCCAGATAGACAGATAGATACCTACCTAATAGTACAAATTGACAATCCAAGGGGCTTTTTTTAAAGTAAGTGGTCAGTGGCCATGATTCAGCAGTTTTTGAATATACTCGCAACCTGCATAAAATTGCAGTTGTTGTGAGGGACATCAGACATCATACAATTATTCATACTTAACGAAGCCGTATTGAGTGTGTCCTTCTTCACAATGATCCCAGTTTCTATTGTACGCTTATACGGAATCCTGACTTGTGCGTTGCAGCGTTGCAGGCATTCCTGTTGGACGAGTCATTCTAAAAGAAAAATGTATATGACGAGGTGGTTTCCTCCTCTCTTGTCTTTCGAACACTGCACGTCAAAATCAATAAAAGCGTGGCCCAATATATAGCCAGAACCACGTACATACAATTAGGCGCCACCACAAAAGACGGTATCAATATGAATTTAAAAACTGATGCTCCTTTAATAGGACAATAAATACGCTGTATTAGGTAATATCATAAAACGTAAAGCATAAAACGAGAAAAGTGATACTTAATTTTAATTTTAATTCCATATACGGAATGGCTCTTCTTTAAGCTACAAAAAACCTAATCATTTTAATGATCAGCAGGTAAACCAGGAAGCTTTTCACAGCAACACTTCTCCGTTTCTCATGTACCGTGCATATCACAACAATACTCTTTCATGTACCTAATGACACGATACCTAATCACAATAATTTTTCAATTCTTGTGGTGTCTATGTCATTGTTAGAAATCAAATCTTTGCTACGGGGGCGTATATTGATATATAGGTACTACACATTTGTTTGTCGTTTTACTTGTCAGCCTTATGGAGTTATTAAGTACATTCCTTATTGTGTTTTTTTGAAAACGCACAGAAACCGCTTTTATTACAATTTGTAAGTATTTCAACATTATATTAACAGCTCAGAGTAACATGACTTTAAGCACGTGGGCGTGTGGGCTCACTATAATGTTCTGTTCTGCAATAACGCGTGCTGTCTTACATAATGAATTATGTTGGATACTCAGATATTCTGATTCCGCTAATTAAAATTTCTGACACAGTCCCACTGGTGACTGGAGGTATATCTCGTATTCGCTCAATAATAAGTAATAAGGGAATATAAAGATGCTGCTTCTTTATTAGCTTGTGGTTATCTCTAAACAGTAAGAATAAGTTAACTCAACAAAGAAACTGTAACTTCGAAAGATTGATGTATTCCATTTATAACATTTGAAATGATAAAAATTATTACTAGCACGTGGTGGAACTGCTGGAAGAAATTATATTATCATAACCTGTAAAATTTACACAGATTTTGGGTACGCAGTACGTACCTACACATCTGTATACAACTTGTACTTGTCACTTTGCTCTTGACAGTGAGTCTTTAACCACGCGAAAACAAATCAAGTGCTCCTTTGCAGAATCATTATTATTACGCAAAACTTAATCATAATCACCTCAACCAATTACTAGATATTTTCAGTTACACGGCAGATAGTACTTGAATAGTTTGTAAAAACTACAGTTTTTACCATTATCACGTGATTCACGTGACATACTACGCCGTGTCTACATAGAAATCCAGGAAATGAACTCCAAACAGCCATCACGACGACGCAACGACGACACAAAGCAAAAAACTTTTAAGATGAGGGTTGTGATACTAGCTGACTGACTACCGATGAATGATGTAAAACATAAACAAAAGGTATTAAGTTATTTCTTCTCCAGTCCAACATTTTTTTTCGCTGGAGAGGTATGCGTTTTTTGGCAAACGTGTGTTGACTTACACTTTACAGTTGTACTCTTTATGTATGTACCTAGCATCTTCGCCATTCCTCATCATCTTCTAATCACGCACTTGCTGTTGTAGTGAAACCACATTTGTTACGTTTTTTGCTCTATAGCCAAGTACTTTTAGCCCAGCTTAATTTTAAAAGTGGGACGTTCCCTTTTATGCGCTAAAGTAGCATCAAAACTACAGAATTGATTATTTTTTTAAAATCCTGACAATGGTGAATGGATTTCATTATTTATGCGTTCTCTGATGATATTATTTTTTAGCGGCTTACAATGAGACGTTATAGTTTACTAGATGGTACTACCCACAACGCGTAATATGCTTGATGTAATAGTTTATTATTGCTTTGATTACTTAATATAGGCGAGTAAAAAATTAGCAAAAAATGAAGATTTTCATAGTGTCAAGGCTGGTTACTGGTACATCTCTTTGTGCTTAAGTATGATGATGAAAGGGTGTAAATATGTCGTATCATTATATTTTTACGGGATGCTTTACACACGCATTTTGGAACCTGAAATTGCTGGAGTATAAAAGGACCATCTCTTTTACAAATCAGTATCACAGCACATTTTCACTTTCCAAACATTTCTATCTTTTAAAATTCTCTCTGTGTGTAATACACAACCAAAAATCAATCAACATGAAATTCGTAAGTTGAAATTTCCCAAAATACTCAAATAATGATAGAAATGAAATAGAAATGTTCTTTTGTTAACTTTTCCTATTTTTATGCAGATGGTCGCTATTGCTCTTTTCGCCCTCTTCGCCGTTGCCTACGGTGGACTCTTGGCGGCTCCAATTACCTATGCTGCCGCCCCTGTAAGTTTAAGTCTCACAATTATCAAATTCTACCATTTCATTCGTTACATCAATTCTTTCGTGTGTTTACAGGTTGCCGTTGCTCCAGCTCTTGCCCCAGCTACAGTTTTCAGCAGGTCCTACCATGGATCCCCACTCATTAACGGTCTTTCCACTGGCACTGTCCTCATCTAAATCATCACAAGGGAGCATTTTCCCAACACCATCCTTTTCAGTGGCCAAAGATTTTTCAAAATGATATTATTGGAAAACTACATTCGCACTAAATTATTTTTATTTCAACTCTAAAATTTATTACACGCAGATTCGTCAACATTTTTTTACTGAACTGATACTTTTTTATTTTCTGTATTTTCTTTCTTTCTCTGTAAATTTTGAAAAATTAATAAACAAAATAAATGAGGTACTCCTCATTCTAAGCTAACCAAAACTACAAATTCTCGAAACAACAAATATATTTTTGAATTATTTTTGAACACGTCCTTTCTGCAGCAGAACTTTTGCTCATTAGCCAGTACCTGACACCAATCTGGACAGAAAATATTTTTTGAAAAGAAGCAATAATTAACCTTGTACTCATATTTGATTTTGTACGTGTATTAACACAGGCTTAGCTCTGATGTGTATGTACATACGATTAAAATGAAAATATTGAATAATTTAAACGCTAATTGATATACAGATGCATATTTCTTCCCCTCTGCCGCTAACTTGTCCAATAAGTTAAAATTGTGACTATCCGAAAAAAGATTTCTTTTTGGTAGTGGTAGAAGGAGCTAATGTTGTGGTTGTTGCTGGTTCTGTACAAAGACAACGATTCCCTTCACATCTTACTTGAGTCAGCCGAGGTGAAACACTTCGGCAAGCGTTGTGGCACGATAACTGGTATGTGTGAGCACCTGTCAAATGAAAAACGACAATTTATCAATCAATGGAGTATGACCAATGGAAACAACCAATATGGCGGGATATTCTGCTAAAAATATTAAACTTTGGCAAAAATTTGGCAGTAGGTATTACTAGTGCAAATTGCTGGACATCTGGAACATCTTAAGGATGCTTCTTCGGCCACAACTATAAAAAACAAAAGAACATATAATGGCCATAAGATAATAGAGATTCGATAAGTACAATATTCATTGTGAGATGTGTGTGTGTGAGTAAGAATTCTGATTTCTGTACCAAAAGTCGTTGCAGTGTAGACAATAACTAGTACGGGCACCAGCCAAACCGTTGACGGCCAGCGTAGAAAATTGGCTTTCATGTTGTATTTTGAAGGACTTGAATTACTAAACACAGATTTAAAACTTTCTTACAAAACTACCAAGTTAGGACTGTATACTTCATACGTAAATATGCAAATAATGCGCAAAAAAGTCCCTTTAAAAGAGCTGTATGCAAGTTATACTATAGACTATACACTTTGTAAATACTCTCTGCACAGCACTAGCTGTACGTATGAAATAGACGTATTTTTTTATTATCAAGGAAAACCAACAACTCGTATATCAAACAGATTTTTATACTACAGCATACTACTTACTACTTACATACGGTAATGAAGAAAATTATAATCGCAAATAAATAACGTTATCGCTTTACAATTCAACACACGTACAATACAGCAGTATGCAGACAGCGATGATGAGAACGAGAGGCAACACTGATATAGAGTAGTTAGGATGAGAACGGGAACATGTACATAATTTGTTATGCCTAATCAAATAAATAAATTGCAAAGGAAATTCCCTTTAATATATGATGGATATTTTCAAGCGATAAAAGGAAAGAGGGACGCAGACGAAGAAGACACGGCTATTATATTGACTTTTCCACAACTTGTTTTAAGTATATCAACTCAATGAACACCATCCCATGATTTTCTTGATATGTACGTTCAATTGCTCTGTTTCCAACTGAATCGTACATTTAATAACATAGCATTTAATGATATTTACGTACCAACAATATAAAGCAACTAAAAATGTAAAATTTATTCACAATTCACATGGTGTTGATGTTACCTGAACCGGATAGCGCTGCTGCAGCACTATCAACAACTATACTGTATGATGAAGATATGCAGAGCTACATAACTTCACCCCAAAACTAATTGTAAATACAAAAATGTAATGAACTACATGTGATATATACTTAACATGCGTCATCGTCAAAAAGATGCGTCACCGTCACCACATCCATTAAAACGTACAAGGCATACAAACTGTTATGAACTAGGATATGGCATACAGCAACTACTACTCCCGCGTATTGCTAGCGACGGTGAAAAAGCATTCAGCAATTTCAGCATGTTTATGATAACGATAACAGCGAGATGTAAAGAACACACTTTAAAGCAAAATTTAAAACCTTTTTTTTCTTCGGTATATAGCATTTTTTAAAGGCAAATAAGCAACAAAAATTTTCCTCTCCACCTTAATTTGACTTTCATTAGGTACGAATCGTACGGTATGGCGTAATGTACAGATAAAAAATAAATATATGGTGATATAATCATGAAAGTACAGCATGGTTTTTAAAGAAGATATTATGACGAAAATTTTGGTAGTAATCAGTACTATCAAGCAATAAAATAAAACAAGAGCATACGGTAAGAATATAAATATTGAGACACCTGTTTGGTAAAAGAAGGCTTATCCATACGTATGTGCATACCACACAAACTGCAGTTACACATTTTCCAGTGGTAGAAACTATCAAAAATAGGAACTGATGCCATCAGACTAACGCATTTACTAGTACTTGATGTTGTAGCATAGTAGCGTAGTAGCACACATGAACAGAGTCAATAGAGTCATATATGGATGGACGCAGTGTTCTCGTTGACATTGACAAAACTGAATTGGCATTGAATAAAATGTATGACTAATTTTTCTGGAGATAGATCAACAATGACCTACAAGAATAATATGGTGCAATGGTCATCTTGAATTGGAAAGATGGAAATAGATCAAACGATATCTTGCTATTCATTTGAATAACGTTAGATTTGGAATATATATAAATATACAGTAAATATTATGGTTATGATCTCCCAGTCTCCCAATAGAATTAGAAAGGAATATTATAGCAATATTAGCAATGCAATACAGAATAAATGATCAAATTGGATGATTGTACATAAACATATTTGGAGATGAAGACATTGTAGGAGAAATAATTCAGGGACAGGAAATAATTCGTTGATGCCATGCAGGAACTAAAATAAATAAACTTGATACTTCGGATGACTAATTTTGTAAATTAAAATTAAGTCCTTATTCTTTTATCATGCGTTCTACTTTAATGTGACTGAAATAAATAAAATTCCTTTTCGTTTCTTTTTGAGTTATCGTTCGGAAAAACAGTCGGGTATCGTGAATGCAGTTAAGTGACTTTGTCTCTGAATAAATACACATATTTAGCCAAATAATTATTGTAGTATTTTATAAAATTACATGAGAACCTTGAAGACACTTGTATCTGGGCAAATGTATTACCTAAAGGCGGCTTCTCGGTACTCTTTTACTCTGTCCTCAATAAAGTGAACGTTTATGAATTAATGTTAAAAACGAAGAATCCCGAATGTGGGACAAAAACAAATGTACCTAATTAATTAGCAATTTGTAAGCAGTATTGCCTAGTTAATTGTGTATCACGATGGGACTGAATTCAATGTAGCGCAGCACGACGTAATGACTTTGAACACAACACAGCTAACACTAACGCCAGCGGTTTCATTCATTTATGTGCCCACTTGCCCAGGTAGGTTTAATTTGCATATTAATTTTAATGACAGACGGAGTACTTCTATATATGCAGCCAGCATGACACCGTATATTGCTTGGAAAAGCTAAATACTAAACTGCCTTGTTCGTATCGCAATCACAATTAATTATTATGACTATTGTGAATCGTCGATAATTATTTAGATAGACTGACTGCCGAGAAAATATACATACAAGTTACTCTTCGCTGCACCATATTAAATAAACATATCCGTATAATAAATTGGAAACTTATTGAAGGGACAATTAAAAAACGAGATGGAGGAGTTAGATAATAACATACGACAAAATTGGTCAGCGTTTTTAGGTTCTTTTACGATGTATGATTGAACGGTAACCAATCACGTTATAATATGTCACAGTTTCACGAAGTTGATCATGCCGTTAAGGTACCAGTCGCCAGTCACCAGTCTACTTAGAAGCGACAATTTTGCTGACTCTTATGTATTGGCATGTTGGTGTTGGAATATATTTTTCCCGAATTTAATATATGTTCATTTTAAAGTACTCGCATATTTAAATGCGTATGATGAAGCGCATGTGTGATGTGTAAAGCATGCAATTTATCATGTGCAGGAGAGATCCTACATTCTTGTTGACGTAAACATCATGTTGTTCGTTATGCTGTAACATTTGTGGCGGAATTATAATAAGAGTTCTTTAATACCAATAGTGAAAACAACCAAATGAATTACACTTGAACATGTTCTTAAATTCATCAATGTATTACCACTGGAAGCGGCCATGGATTTATACCATGTTGAAACAGTGCCTTTCATTTGTTGAATGAATGTGGGCTTTTCGGTTATTTCATTCTCGTTCAACGTTTGCTCGCGAGATCGGCCAGTTTCAGTTGCAGTTTGAAAATAATTCGGTTTATAGTTGTCGTTAAATTCTTCTGTATAGACATATTGTATTCCCCCATAATCACGTTGCTCATCGTTTTCGTCTTGATTGCTTCTAGTGTCAACATCATCCCTCTCATACACGAAATCAGAACTACCATCATCGTCAGGATTACCTTCCACGCTTTGAACTGTCATTATCATACCACTGGCACGCTGGGGCGATGTATCATAATAATCATAATGAGTTTGCAATTCGTTCGTGCGTTGTCTCGGGAGTTCAGCAAACGGCCCTTCTGATTTGTCTTGACTTAACATGTGCTGGAAAATTGTATTTTTATGTAGTGGTATTTCTGCATATGGAACCTGACTTTCAATGTGAGGAATATTGCCTTGCATCCTTGCTGGAATTTCTGCATAGGGAACCTGATTTTCAATTTGAGGAATATTTGCTTGAACCATTCCTGGCATGTCTGCATAATATGGAACTTGCTTTTCAATTTTAGGAACATTTTCGTGCATTCTTATTGGCATTGGCATTTCGTCAAACGGAACCTCGTCTTGAAATTGAGGAATGTTTCCTTGCACTCCTAGTTGCATTGGAATTTCTGCATAATATGGAACCTGCTTTTCAGCTGGAGGAAAATTTCCTTGCGTTCTTATTGGCAGTGGTAATTCTTCAACCGTAACGTGGTTTTGAATTTGAGGAGTATTTCTTTCCACTTCTATTGGCAATGAAATTTCTGCCAGTGAAACCTGATTTGCAGATTCGTGAATATTTCCTTGCATTCTTGCTGGAATTTCTGCATAATATGGAACCTGTTCAGTTTCAGGAACATTTCCTTGCCTTCTTATTGGCACTGACATTTCTGCAACCTGATTAGTAATTTCAGGTGCATTTTCTTGCATTACCGACATTTCTGCAGATGGAACGTGATTTGCAGTTTCAGAAAATGCATATGGTATCGTTGGAGAAATAACAGATGGGATAACACTACTGGATGGTGCAGGGATTTCAAATGGAGGGTACGGAGTCGTTAAGGGAAGTGCACCTTGTGTATGTTTCTTCTTTGAGGGAAATAAAAGCGTTGTTGGTTTGTTTGTACGCAGCGTGCGCCCCGCTTGCGGTTTTATTGTAATAGTTTCACTGATCCTATCTGTATGCGAATTGATTAATATTAGCTTTTACTGAAAGACGAAAGTTATTTTAGTTTAAATTTAAATGATATCGTCGATATCGATTAGTAGACAGACTCACTTATTGTCACTACAAACTTGAAGCTTTTCGTAGAAAGCTGTAGAAAGCAGAAAACTAAACTGTAGATTTACCTTTACTATTGGAAATCATGGCACCAAGAGGGGATGTTTTGATTCCACTTGAAATGGACGAAGACAATTTCTGTGGAGCGAGTTCCAGTTTTGCATTTGCATCTTGAGGTGCCGATTGTTGTGTTTTATCGTTTGAAACCGGAGCGTAATTAGTTCTTGCAGGGGGTGAATATTTCCCAACCGCTTTAAAAATGGGTCGTTTAGGTTGTGTATTTGTTTTCAGCATTGGTGATTGTCCCTGTGTTTGTAAATTACTTTGTGCAGCAGACTGTTGTTGTACGTTTAATTGACTTTTTCCAGGATTCAACTGCTGCGCTCTTGTTTTTGTGTTGGGATTTAGCCGTTCCCCTCCCGTTAATGGAAAGTTTAAATTACAACCTACCGCAAAAATTATAACGATACTTGTGGCGACTGACATTGACATACTCATTGTTATACATTTTCCCCTAGATTAACAATATAGATGACATACAAGCAGTATCCCTCCATACTATTAGTGTCGCTGTTGGGCGGAGGTTTAAGCGTTCGATTATGTTGTTTTCGCTTTTTCCTTTTGTAAACCTCACAATATGCGTTTTTGAGCGCTTCGAGGTTTTTGTAGACTGGCTGAGCTAATCAAATCATACATGAACTTTTTTCGGTACCTGTTTGATAGTAACCATATGATTTCCCAAGTGCTAATTTGACACAAGACCCGACTGACTCCGGTCCAAAGTCACAAAATGCCAAATGAAAATCTCTTCAAGGCCAACGAAGAGTTTAAAAATTAAAGATGAAATGATGAAGAAAATCTCTATGCTTTTATTTAACATTTCACGTAAATGGGTTTACAATGGAACAGGAACTTAACAAACGAAGTAACGATAGAATGAAGTAACAATAAAAACATAAGCTGCAAGTAACAAAACACCCGTTAATGAAAAGTCGGATTTTAGTAAGGACAATGCTCCCTCAATCAAGAAGCTTTAAACTTTAAGCAATGCATAATGGAAAGAATCAACGTGAATGAGTCATATCATACAGTAAGAGTTTCCAAGGTGCATTAAACATTGCTTATGTTTAAAGCTTCTTGTCCCTCAATATGACATGAAAATATTCTGTTGGCCACCTACCTATATATGCCTGAGCAGAAACCGTTAACTCCTGTGTGAGTTTTTGGAATTACAGGCAGACAAACGGATGGAGAGACAAATATACTAATTGCATATACTACCTTTATCAATAAAATACTTTCCGTAGTTAATAATTCAACAGAAATTACATTCCAATACATTTTATTAGTCATCCTCACTGTACTGTTTACTGTAAATAATAACCAATGATCGTTTGTGAACGAACTGCCAAATTCATCATGATCCATTTCGGCGAAAATTGTACGGAGGAAGTTTCATAAGTAGCCGTTCGTGTTTCTGTTTCGCCGCTATTCCTTCATTGTAATGGAAGTTCTTATATGTCGGTGGTTGATAAACTGGTTTCTTATCATTGTCGGGAGAAATATATCGCAATTGATCGTTTGTTAAGACTGAGCTATGCTTATGACCAATATCGTCGTTATAACGTACTCTGTTGATTTCATTCTCATATACTTGACCCATTACCGGTGCCGACATTGACCTGGGATTATCCGCTAAGTTATTATTTGGAGGATAAATAATGGCAACACCAGCGGGTGTTTTTCCGTACTTGAGAGCATGGCGATGATGGTAATAGTTTTCCGCATTTGCAGTGTCCGCATTCCCAAGCTCAGACAGTGGGAGCATCATAGGTGGAAGTAAGGTGGTGGTACTAATACTCCGTGGTGGTGGTGGTGGCACCAACTTGGGAATGACCGACGTTAAGTCATGTCGCACTGATTTAATAGTAGAAGTTGTAGGGAATACCGTGGTAGTTTCAGGTTTTAAAAGAGGAAAGCGTAAAGTGGTGACTGTGGTAGATGCTGTAATTTCTGATTCCTCTCGTTGTGGCTTAAATGACACTTTCGCTAAATCATAATACGGATGCTCTTTAACAGCTTCGTTCAAAATTCTTCGGACTTGCTCTGCAATGGCTTGCAATCGATTATTTTGAAGCGTATCCTGCGCAGGTGACATTGCTTTATATCCAGGACCCCCAAAGTGGGTGTGTCGTGTTGAAGATAGTTTATTAGCATACATTTGTGGACCCTCGATTTGTATTTGATCTTGAGCTTTATTTACTGGAAGCATTTCTACATCGCTGGGAATGCCGTCAACTGGGGATGTTAACGTTGAACAACAAACCACAAAAAGTAAAGCACAGCAAATGCGGGGTCGACGAAATTCCTTGTCGCACATCATGTTTTTTATTTCCAATAACGATGCGATCGCGGCTCGATTCATGCAGTTAAGGTAGAAAGTGGATGTTATACGGTTCAAGTAGGGCAAATGGGTTCGAGACTGTCTCATGAAACAGCATCGTTCGGTTAGGATTCACTCCATGATGAAGTCTTTTGAGTCATTGTTCCTTACGTGACCTACACATTTACAGCAAGGAGGTTTAACGGTTACAAACTTACAGTGTGCTCTCAACGATAATAAAATAGAGCCAACGCTGAGAGATGAAGTTTTTAAATGATTGAACAAGTACATGGATAAACAGTAAAGTAGGGTAATGGCCAATATTTTTTATTTCATCAGATTAGTTTTTTTTATAAAAAAATAAATCATTATCAAAACAATAATTTACGAAACGAAATAAGACCTTTAAACAAGGACCTTGGTGGCAACTGGAGCAACAACGGGAGTGGCAACCTTAGCAATAAGTGGGGCTGGGGCCTGGAAAAAGTACACAGTCGTTAGTGCTATGTCATGAGTATAAATTTCCAGCCTGCAGTAAATATACAAATTAAACCCTATATGCTAGACCTATCTACCAATAATTTGACTGGTTTCAGTATTTAAACTATCACCGAATCAACGTAAGGGTAGTGAATATCTAGAATAAATTGTTTTGCTGTACTAATTATTATCACACTGGATTTCGACGCGTTTAAATAAAATTTCATTTACGGCATAAACGGCTGCTGAAGCAACAGCCTTGGTAATGATTGGAGTATGGACAGCATAAGAAACTGGAGCCTGTACATTAATTAACATGGTTATGCATTTTTTATGCAATGCTATAAAAATTAAAATAGGGTGTAACGTACGGCAACAATTGGGGCAGTGTGAACAATTGGGGCAGCGTGGGCAACAATTGGGGCAGCGTGGACAATTGGGGCAGCGTGGGCAACAGCAACTGGAGTAGCGATGGTCTTAAGGACGGATGGACCGGTCACAACGGTGGTAGACAAGTGTTGAACGGTCTAACAATAACAATGAACAACAATAGTGAACAAAAACAATAAACAATAACAACGAACCACTTAATTTTTAACTCACAGGGACAGCGTGAACAACTGGAGCGGCGTGGGCGACAGCGACAGCTGGGGCGGCAGTGGGCGACAGCGACAGCTGGGGCGGCAACAGCGACTGGGGCGGCATGGGCGACGGCGACTGGGGCAGCGTGAACAATTGGGGCACTGAGAACGGTGGCAGCTGGGGCAATGACGCCGGCAGAAGCAGCGGCGATAAGGGCAACGAAAACAACGGCGGACTACATTAATAAGAAAAAAACAATATTGTTTAAAAACTTCTTCCAATCCTTAAGCGTGTTGCTCTAATAACATTAAAATTACAGGTGTAGAAACTTACTTGCATGATGCTGGCTTTAAGGGATGTGATTAAATCACGAAAGAAATGGATAAGAAATGGAATGTTGCAAGGATGAAAAGCAAATGATAAATTTTCTGGAGCGCGGTTACCTTTTTATAGTGATGATTGTCTCTATTATGTACCGTTACACCGCTCCATTAAACTCCCTACTCCGCACACAGGTTAGCACATCTTCTGCTGATCAACAGACTTTGGTAGTTTACGTAAACGTCAAAGCCACGCTGCTAAGTGGTTATCTTATAAATATCCCCTTCATTGACAATTGATAATAAAAATGCGTATTTTTTGTGTCCCTGAGCCGCGCCATGGTCCATTCAATACGTTGAAATGTGACCACTAGTGTGTCTGGCGCAAGAAAACAATGCGCAAAGTTTATGCAAATTCATTCTTACTTCACTTGACATATGTTGCGTGAAGTGGTAACTGGCAGCACTGTGACGCTGTGTCGTGTGTACCGTGTGGTAATGGTAGCACCAGACCAGACCGTTGATGTCAAGCACACATTGATTGCAGTAGCATGTCGTGTAAATCTGTGTTAAAGCGATGATAATGATTCACCTCAGTCGTTACAATGGTTGATAAACACAATACACATCATACTTACTACCTCTCCAGTTTTTTCGCTCAAATACTTTTTATTATATTCACGTGATTATTATCATTTTTGAATATCCCTACATATCATCTTCCATTACCACTACTTGGTCGTCATCATCCATTCCAAGACGAAATGTGAAAACATTATCATTTTATAATCATCGTAGTATCATTTACATTTTCGTATTCATATATTCTTATCGTACACCTCTATCACGTATATATCTGGTTAGATTTTGCCTATTAGGATAACTAATAATCAACAAGGAAGATAAATAGTTAGGGAATGCTCATGGACAACACGCTGCTTTTATTGCATGCAATAAGGAATACAATATCAGTGTCAACCGACCAACAATGAGTAAAGACATATATGCTTCTAGTTTGTCCTAAATGAATTTTCTTGTCGCGTCTTCATTATGAAAGAGGAGACATTTTATGCCGTGGAACTACTAATATTGGTAGGCAATAGGCAACTCTCTGTCCCCACTTTGATCGAAAAAAAAATTGGCGACAGTTTAGAAAATAATATATAATTGTTATCCATCATATCCCAATCCCAACTGGGGTTGGGACAGTAGATAGATGATATTACTGGTAAAGTGACTGGACTGGACTGTAGTAATCAAGAAATATATCTGATTCTTATTCATCTCCATAATACCATTCTTGCTCCGTCGTTTATGTAAATGATGGTGTGTCTGTCTAGCATGTGGCATTATTTTGTTTGTTTTTGTTGTGCGCAGTAAATAACGATAGTACAATTAAATGTAAAGGGAAGGATCAAGATGACAATCTCATTCTCGGACCTATAAAATTCTCCATTTTATTACTTTCTTGGGAATGCTTCTTGGGAACGACGAAGATGCTAATATGATGCTCGTCAGTTTGGACTATTTGCGTAGTGTGGGTTGGATTGGATCTGGATTATTGGACAGGACAAGTACCTAATGAAGAATGAATATAATATAAGCTCAGGCTCAGGCTCATCATTATTCCTTTAAGAAAAAACGAGACAGACCAGTAAGAAGTAAGTATCTATCTTTGTCATTATCAACGTCGTAAATTGACAATTTAATGAGACTCAACTTTGATATTCTAGACCAAGTTTACGATTTCCTGTATAATAATAAATTCATAATTACTACGTATGTATTATTCATATAGTGCAAAAAGGCCAAGTTCCAGGATAGGATTTTCCACACAGTGAGATAGGTGTCTGCTTGTCTGTAGTAGGGATGATAAGGTGGGTGAACTGCCTTAGACAATGTTGCCGACGTTGTGTCCATCATGTTTTGTAATCAAATCCATTGTGTGCGTTGTTGGGTAGCCAGGGTAGACTGGCGATAGTGGCAATGGCACTAAAGAAACAAGCAACAATTCAAGTTGCTCCTACTGCGTTGCGTTTTCAACAAACCAAAAGCTGGAAATTGCGTAAAATTCAACAAAAAACTTTCTGAAGCTTTTGCTCTTTGAACTTTTTATCAGACTGTAGATGTTAATGTTTTTTTATATGAATCCATTTTCTATATTCAACAGATTTTACCATGCAGTCATAATGATAAGAATGACAAGGCCAATGCAACGAGGATAATTATAAAGAATAAAGTGTTCCTTTGTGCATTCTCACTGTTTATTTAATTAAAATTGAAAAAAAAAACATGTTGTTGAATTCTTTGAACTTTTGTCTGTTTTGATAAAAATAAGGTTTACTGTATAGGTGAGAGAACGATCGTAGGTGATTAACGAAATGTCAGTTACAATTTAGTACGAAAGTACAACTGCAACTCGTGTCGGGGAGAATAGATTTGTCAAATATATTAAAAAGTACAATTACTACTCAATAGTTACAGAGGAAAACCTTATAATCAAGTAAAAGACAAATGCACTTTAAAGTTTAAACCCATAAAAGTTTGGAAATTGAATTCTAGGGTTTAAAGTAAGTACCTTGACATTTCGTTTGCTTCAATTCAAGCATTTTATCACTCCAAATAATACACCACAATCCATTAGATGGAATAGAAAGTCGAGAGTCGGTAAGTCTTAAACAGTTTTGCATGAGTATGAAACACAAAAATCGATTGCAAATTATCTGCATTGCAAAAAGTTCTAAATGGTACGAACGAACGAACTATTAATCAGTTGCAAAGGTATGGCTGGGCAGAGCCGAGCGGAGGGGATCTCTCCATGGGGGATCCTTCCGCCCGCGAGTGGGGAATCCCCGTGTGAGTCCCTCGGCTCTGAAACTAGAAAACAAAGAAGAAAATGATTAGTAACGCACAGCTCCTGCTGGTGCCAGAGGATCCATGGGGATGGACATGGGCGGCGACGTCGTCATCGACGGAGTAGTCGGCTTTGTCCTTCTATGTGTGTGTGGGGATGAGTTGTGTACTGCTTTCCCCATTTTGGTTTGTGACGGCGGTGGGGAATTGCTGTCGTGGAAGCGTGAGTTCCCTCCACCTGGTCGTCGTCAAGGTGGTGCGTGTGTGAGGGGGGGGGGAGCGCCTCTTTTTCTCGCACACACACGGTACAGACATTGTCACTACATTACAGTGTAGAGATACTACACTGTACGAAAAAAGGGGTGCTGATGATGATGATGCTTCTCCAGGAGCAACAGAGACCATGTTTTGGTGTGAGCTGTTTCTCTGGACGAAGAAGAAGAAGTTTTTCTCTCTCTCTCTTATGTGATGTTGTTTGGAATATGCCGAGTATCTATCTGACTTTTACTTGACTCTTTTTCAGACTCTCTCTTTTTATTACACAAAATAATTTCCTTTATAACTACAAGAATAACAAATAAGATTTTACTAACATTACATTACGTGCTGTTAAAATGACGCACACAAAAAATGAGAAAACAGAAAAATGGGCCACACATGTGGCCACAGAAATTAGGTGAGTTTGTTCTCTCCACTCTCGTTTTTACGTGAAGAGAACATTCTACAGTTTTTGCCCATTACCTTAAAAGGTATGGGAACGGGCGAAAGGAAGTTCGCCACGAGTATCCTGTGCTACGTCAATCGGCACGTCGCGTCGGATGGAAACGTCGGAGTGATCTTTTTTGGGTTACATCATCCTTTTACACATACGAACAAGAAAAATTAAAATGAGTATAATATAATTTACTAATAAGAACTATACTATATAATAAGAACTTATTACTTACGAGGAGGGTTCAGGGACCTTCCCTCCTGGATCTCTACGATTTGGCACTTTTACTGGGAAATCGAATGCGTAGAATCCAATGGGCGCAAAATTTTTCCCGAATGCCCACACACATGGCGTCCAGTGACCATGGGACCTTTAAGCCACTTACATTAGAAGCTG
>JAHZNE010005218.1:0-26213 GCA_027744055.1 Callyntrura sp. NNG-2020
CATTAACTCTATATAGGCAGGTGATCTTATAGAAAAAATTTCGTTGATTTTAATGCAGTGGTGTTTAAGTAGTTTGACATTTTAACTAACGTCCATAAGAATAATGTTAAAATGACCTCGGCAGATCATCATCTCTTCAAAATCTGTTCAACGAATTTTAAGTTTTTCTTCATTTCATGGCAATATAGGAGAGATTTATTGAGAATGGCTGTCAAAAATAAATGCAAAAGGAAATAACAGGTATATTTGGTGAACATCTGCAGCAATAGCCAAAAATCTAGCCTCGACTTTGCTATTGCATCTTTGTTTGCATCAATTCTCTCGATCTGTACTTTCCCGAATGGGTGGCATTTCGAGGATATGCAAATTCCTCCCCCAAATCAAAGGTATCCTTATCCGAGGGCAAATTTGGGAGACTCCCTGGGTTCACAGAGACACTCCTATCCAGCTTGATGACCGCGAAATCATTTGTATAATAATTATCACTGTAATAAATTTGTTCATTGTTATTATGGTCCGTTTTCGTTTCTTACATTTTAAAAATATCCAATACCCGGTGACCCACAATGTCATAAGTTTCCCCACTTCTTCCCTTGAGGTCTTCAACTTGAGTGGTAACTTTCAAGTTAGAAAGACGAGTTTTGCAGTATTCAATTACCACATAGTGCGCGGCGGTAACAACCATATTTTGTTGAACTAGTGTCCCGCCGCCAAATTTCCCTCTGGAAGACGTGAAGACGCTCCTTCCCGTAAAGGAAAGATTGTGGCTGGGCCAACGTGTCCTCCTGACTCTTTGTATTATTTATAATCCACTGTCGGAAATACGGTACTTCTGCACTTCCATATTTTTGCTGGTTATATAATAAGGTTACCTACAGAGAGTTTAGGCCAAAAGTATTTTAGAGGTTTTCATGAACTTTTATTTATGCAGTTACAGTTATTTTGTTAGTTGTTTATTTTACACATGGTTGACGTATTTGTATTCGTATTATTGTTATCGTCACCACTCCAGAAAAATACGTTGTGCAGCGACTCAAGCAAACCTACAACAACACATGATGTATAAGAGAGCACATTGTTTGGCAATCCGAGTTGACGATAGTGATTTAGTTCTAAAATATGTAACAAGTTTTGTTCTTATGAAGAATGTATTTAAATGGTATCACCAAACTAATACACTAATCACTGACATATATATTTTAACTAACGCATGTATTAACAGATTTTAACAATTGTAATATTACATAATTTTTACTTAAACGTAAAGTTACGTACAATTCGTTAATTTCTAGTCTCAAAACAAAAGGATCTTGTTCGGTTCCGATGGTGGTATTATAACATTAAATATTAATTTTATTTCAAAATTTGAATTATGTAATCCTTATCCTACTCCTTAATTTTACAAAGTGCTGCATGACAATGATAACTTAGCAATTTAAATATGTTACACTATACATAATATAATAATAGTAATAATGCATAACATTATAATATGAAGATGTAAATGCAGGCAAAAATTCTATCAAGTTTGTTTAATATATGAGTAAAAAGTAACACTAACGTTAAATTTTAAATTATCATTCTGCTAAAACTAGTTTATTCTTAGATGCATAACATTATAATATGAAGATGTAAATGCAGGCAAAAATTCTATCAAGTTTGTTTAATATATGAGTAAAAAGTAACACTAACGTTAAATTTTAAATTATCATTCTGCTAATACTAGTTTATTCTTAGACGAATAATTCACAAAGCGCAACAGTATCTTAAAGGTATCATCTGCTTCAGAAATATAGTAGACTAAATATACATAAATTTTACCGGCCCATCCAGCCGAGAGGCTAAACTATCTATCGTGGTTCCTTAGGTCTGGGGTTCAAATCGAGGTGGGCCGAATAGTAAAAATCGTTCTGTCTTTTTTGGGGTATAAAATTGCACGTTCACCTTCAGTGAGCGTGTAAGGGAAATTTTCAACGCCATGCTTGTTGTGGCTATAAGTCGTTTTATCGCCATCGCTCCTGTGGGTGGGGTTGATTTAAAACACTAATCAAGGGTTTTCAGTAAATGGGAATTTTCATACATGACACAGAAGAAATGTAAAAGGAGGGGTCTGTAATAACCCTAAATACTGGATTCCACACAGCTCTGCGCTGGTTCATATCAGCGTGGACTCCTCATAATACATGGATACAAATATACATAAATATACTGTATTTTAAATCATGCTGTGATAAAACCAAATAGCGTTAACTAAAAGTTCCTGTCGTTCATTAGGAAGCGTAGTATGGCAATACGAAACTCAGTGTGTTATCTCATACGAAGCACTCTTAATCTTGACATTTAATTATATAGCAAATTATTTTTAAAAAAACTTAAAATGTCAACAAAGCGTCAATACTGTGAGTGAATACTTTGGAAAAGTAACTGACTTTGGTATCTCGGGTGAATTTTGTGTGGGCCCAATAAAATGTAATGGGCTGCTGGGATTTGAGAAACCTTTGACAATACTTCAAATGGTCACATAGATACAAATATACATAAATAAACTGTATTTTAAATCATGCTGTGATAAAACCAAATAGCGTTAACTAAAAGTTTCTGTAGTTCATTAGGAAGCGTAGTATGGCAATACGAAACTCAGTGTGTTATCTCACACGAAGCACTCTTAATCTTGACATTTAATTATATAGCAAATTATTTAAAAAAAACTTAAAATGTCAACAAAGCGTCAATACTATGAGTGAATACTTTGGAAAAGTAACTGACTTTGGTATCTCGGGTGAATTTTGTGTGGGCCCAATAAAATGTAATGGGCTGCTGGGATTTGAGAAACCTTTGACAATACTTCAAATGGTCACTGCTGCATTTCTGTTGCTGGTACCCCAACTTCCATGTTCCCAATAAATTATGACTATAATCATAACAAATTATTGCTTGTGGTAGAGCCCCAAAAACAACAAGGTAAATTATAACGGTCACGACCGTCACCACACCATTAAGCCACACAGGAATAAGCGACCACCCATTTATGATCAGCCAGTTTCCACAAAGTAATGATACAAACCCCGCAGCCAACAAATCCCCACAAAGCACGCGAATCATTTCTCGTCCCGTTTTACTAATTATCTCCAGTTCGACGTAGGACCTTAAAGTCAGCAAGGAAATTGGTGCATGTGACATATTTTCTAAAATGCGGCGGTATGTGATACAGGTCATTATGACTTCCGGTAGTACCATAGAAAATGTCCTGGAACACTCTAAGACGCACCAGGTGTTAATCGTGTAGCGAATACTAACAATAAAGTATCGCACGACATGACCCTGATCTTTCAAGTTAGGAATGTAGTACTCAAAGAAAAATAGTGGAGAATCCATTTCCATATAGGTGACAATGGGGGCACCCATATAGCCAATAACTACGCATAAAACGATTATGGCGTAAACCAACAAACCGTAGATGTCCGCTTTGGGATGTCCAGTGAGAGCTTTCCGAATTTCTGAAATGTTAGTTAAAAAACAGAGTTATCAGTTGTATCGGAAGCAACTTTATGATTTCAGTACCTTACCTCTTGCAACTATATCAACATGACCCACCGTTGACGCAAAACCTACAGGACGTTGGTTTCCCAGGATGCGACGTGCAAACCGGTATAGTTTCGTCTGAAAATCGGCTAAATCAAAACTTTCATCGTGCAGAACTTTGAGTAATCGGACGTACAATATAGCTAAAATTAACACATTGATGTAAAACACTCCCAAATGCTTTTTCTCGAAATTTAAATCAAGTGCACTCCTCCACAAGAGATGAACTACTGTGCTGAGACCAAATAGAAGTACAACCATATGACTGTATAGCTTGTATAACTTTCTGATTCCTGTTTCGGCAGAAAATTTTTCGTTCGCTGGATCCGGGGTTATGACATATTTGTACAGAATTTTACCATAAAATGTATTATGAAGTTCCTGTGCTTTCCAAAAGAGCAAACTAGCCATGGTTGCACGGTTATAACTCCGTATATTTACTGATATTAAAACTGTAGTAATACGTGTGAAGAGAAAACTGAAAGTGTAAATAGATGACGCTTTGATAGAACTCCTTATAACAACGTATTTTATAATAGGTCAGTGGAATTATTTTTCATTTCGATCTCATTTATGAAAAAGGTTTGAAATAAAATATAGTTACAACGTATATATGATTGTGACAACGCCCAAACAAATTAGCTGTGCCTGCAATGTTGTTACTGTTTCTATAGACCGACGCCCGAAACTGCACTAATACACGTACAGAGAGCACAAGGATGGACGACGACGCTTTGATGTATTTTTTAAAACCAGGTCTTTCAAGACAGAAAAACAAATTGTTGCCAAGCAACTAACACCACGCTTATACCTACAATGTAATGATTTTAGTATGGTCTGTCGCAAGAACCCTTTTTCATTTCGTTCGCAATTAAGAAGGAAAGCTATTACGAAAATACAGCATGTGTAGGATAGTGGCTCAGCTCAAACATTCTCTTTCAATTAAAATTTAGCTTAGCAGTATAGAAATCAATTTAACCAGAATCAACCCAAATCAATGATGGTAGTACCCTCGGGTTTGTAGCTAATAACCCAAGGGTTGGGTTTTAATGGGTTGTAAGGTTAACAATGGATCCTGCAAAAATGCTTACTTTGAAAATACTTGATACAATAATGGTATGTATACGATTCTATATAAGCATACAAAGCACCCAACGAAACCACATTTAAAATATAAACAGTAGGGCCGTAAAAGTCACATTCTATTAAAACTCAGACAGTGACACGTTATAAAGGTAACATAACAAAGGTAACCCGGGAAATATTTTAACACCCATACAATTTATTTTACCCTCCTACATTTCTGGTGCAAAACTACTCCAACAATCAGAAAAGTTTCAATCAATTTGAAATTTGTTCCACTTAAAGCTAAAATATTAGTTTATCCACTACAAGGAAAATTTGGCATTGAAATTAGTTTGTGAAACCCGAAGCCCCAATGTATTCCTTCTTAACGTAAAACAATAATTTGTTTCTGCTTTTAATTTCCAATTCTTTGTTATACATAGCTATACACTATAGCTGGTATAGTGTTTTACCGTTGTTCCACAATATAAAATTCAACTTAATTCCACAAATGGAGAACAATGTGGTTAAATTTAAGTATACTAGTCAACTATTAATAATGCAATATTTATTTTAAAACTTTACAAAATTTAAATTCCGTTTTACATTTACAAAGAATTGTGGTTTCGCTGCTTTCATCTAATAACTTCTTTTCTACTTTTCTCTTTCTTGAGACGTAAATCAAGACACTATTTATAATTTTTCACTTTAATTCTTGTTGTCATATAGACTCAATCAAAATAAGCGTAAGAGAGTATTAATTTTTAAGCGAAATTTAGCTACATTATTGTGCAGACAAATTTCCGTATATATCATTTTTAAAATGTGGTTCGTAATTGTTCGAAAGGCTCAGGGAGTTCGTCTGAATTTATTGCCGTACTTTGGAGCTTCCATTTTTGGGTGGGACCCTGTTCAGCAGAGTGTCCTTGGAACATTCTACCAACTTCAAAACATGCAAGTGTAAGGAAACTATACCAATAAATATGCGTAAAATTGATATGAAATAAAAAATGGTCTGGAAATAACGTCACTAAACGTAAAATAGAATATGATATGTTCCAATATTGATGCGTATTAAAAATTTGTTATCAGTTTTAATTAACAAATATTTCGTTACACGCACGCGTGCATCTATTATATTGGTAATAGTCTTTGTTTTGGTGCATACAATTGGTCTTTACGCACCAAACGAAGAAAGTGGAAAATTCAAGCGACGCGAACGCGGAACGAAGAATGAAGAAAATTGACATTTATTTTAAATTTTAACTTTAATTTTTGCTTTAAAGGACCCGCCAAGATAGCGCTGTTATACCGGGCTCATATGCATAAATTGTAAAATGTAAAGATGACTAATGTAGCCAATCCATGAGGGAATCTAATCTGACTTTCAGAATTAAAATATCAATTTTACTTCCGGAGATATCGGGTAACTGATGTGGCCCATTTCGCCATTTCTCAAAAAAATGACATTTTCAGGGTTCTGTTAATGTATCATGACAAGACATTTTTAAAAATTACTCGAACTACGCACGGAGAGTTTGAAACGGTGATTTTAATGACACCACAATCACAAATGTATCATGTGTAGTTTTAGAGTAATTCGGTAACTGGTGGGCCCCATTTTCACAATTTCTTATCAATAATTCATTAGTAAAAGGTAGTAGTTAAGTAACTAGCTACGGGATGTGCTACGGTGACGGTAATGTATGATATGAAACATTATTGTGTTAATGTTAGAAAGTTCTAGTTGAAGCTATGAATGTGATACGAAATGATGGAATGATGCCNGCTATGAATGTGATACGAAATGATGGAATGATGCCTTCAAAAGCTACTTTGACCGTTGCCAATGTAACTATCGCCAACAAAATATTAAATACAAACACCGATTCAAATAAACAAAAAAAACAGTCATTGTTACTACTGAAATATTTTTTGTTTTTCTTGCATTTTCGGTGTTGCTTTCTCTTTTGGCTTTTTCTTCTGCTCGGAGAACTGTTATTTGTTTGTTTTTAACTGTTCATCAATATCAATTAATTCCGATGAACTTTTTTTCAATTCGCAAGTTAAAAAATACAATACAATCAAAAAAATCTGTACAATAGAAAAATTTAATCCAAAATCGGACGATTATAAACTACTGACCGGATTAATAAAAGCTATGTTTAATAATCTGCACGGCCATGTAGCAGATCATTTAAGAAATAGCATCAATCGAACTGTAACAGTTTAGGAATATATTTAACAAAAATGCGAACAAACATCTCTCAGGAATTATTAGCTTTTCTTTTTGGAGCCAGCGGCAAACAAAGAATTAGCGAATGTATAGGAAGCGCAGTCAATGCAGTCCGTGAAAATTTTTTTTATCGGCATATTGGATTCCGGCATTTTAACAGGGAGCAGGCTTTAGAACAAGTTTCACAGTTTTAGTATTTTAGGCGTTGAAGACGGAGCTATTATTATAATTTGCGACGGAACATATTTATACATAAAGAAACCATCTAACCATGAAACGTAGAAAAGGCTCTGGTCTTTGCATAAACACAGGCCGTTAGTAAAATTTGTGATTGTCATTTTTTCATTCAGTTTTTGGTTCATACGGCGCCGACAATCAAAATAATGACTAATCAATTCTAACCGACATGATCGATGAAGCAGATGGACAACAACAACCTTCACAACCATACGACAACCTGTGATTTGCGTGATATTTGAGGTGATGTGGAAAGTCACTTTCATAGAATACACTGAAGTCATAAGATTGTTGAATGAATTCCATTTTAATTGTAAGTAGTGACATTTTTTACATTTTTTTTCTATCAAATTAACTAAACTTGCATTAAAGTTATATGCTTACTGTAATGTGCAGAGCAACAACCTTAGCTAGCCACATATCAATTGACCTGTCGGTCCATCGTCTACATTTAAAAGCAAACGTCAGTTCCTTATGATCTTCCTTTCATTCATCTATTCTATTTTACCCTTGTATGTTCTTAGAAAGGCAACACCTTGTCCCTATTCCATCAAAACAAATGTACTGTTAATGGTAGTGACAAGACAGGTTAATGGTAGTCTATGTCTGCCGGCTTGAAAAAATGCTATTTATAAATTATTAATGCTTCAGCAAGTAAAAAGAAACGTTAAAAGGGTTCATTGACCAAGGTCATAATAACGATAACATCATGCGAGCTGCTGTAGCACGAAAAATTATGAACTGCTTGGATCTATTGTCGTGGATGCAGTTAGCTAGTACATATTTCATGGGGATTTCTATGCAGCAACATGACACATTTTTGTTTCCAAGGGGATTATTTATCTAAGCCCCTACTACATGGCCTTCAGCACAGATGAGATAGATCAAAATGCTTTTAAAATGTTAATAATAATAATAATAATAATAATAATAATAATAATAATAATAGCTTGAATATATGAATTTGTGCCATAAATAGGTTCCCACAATTAGAAGCGCAAGTTTTAAAAATGCTTGTATAGTATTTACAAATTTATTGAAACGATTCAAAATAAAAAACGGAAATGATAATATTTTATTTAAAACTTTGACCAATCAGCAAGATCGCTCTGCGGAACTACCAGTCTACCTCATTTGTCTAGCCGTATCTTCTATCCATTTTCCATGTTGCCTCAGGTCAACAAACCCATTCGGTATGGACAGCGTACAAAGTCGGAAAGTTTGAACTCCGCACAACACCTTATTCTTGTCAGCATCTTCACAGATGCCCAACCAAGAAGACCCCCACCCAACTCCCGGTCACAGGTCGACCCTCCTGAGTACGTCTCCTGGCCACAAATCAAGTTATTATCCAGCGTGATGTTCCTCCCTGTGTGACCGCTAATTCGGTTCATTCTATTTTGGCATTCCGCCACATCCAACAATTTGAATTTCCTGGACCTCAGCTGTCCCGATAGGGTGGTGTTCCTAGGATATGCCAGTTCCAGCCCCTCCTTAAATGTGTCTTGGTTGCTGGGTAATTTAGGAAAATCACTCACAGAGACGCTGTTGTCCAGCTTGATGACAGCAAGGTCATTTTTATAATAATTATCACTGTAGAAGACGATTTTGTTGTTGTGGTTCGCTTACCTTTTCTCCATTTCAAATCCATCCAATACCTTGTGACCCACAACGCCAAAAATGTCTCCACTCCCGTCCTTGAGGTTGTCCACATTAGTGTGTACCTGCAAAGTCAGAACGGCGAGTTTTGCCGTCTTCCGTAACCACACAGTGCGCCGCAGTGACAACCATGTTCGGTTTTATCAACGTCCCCCCACAAGATTTCCCGTTGGACGACGTGATGTGCACTTGATGAGGATAATCGGATATCGGAACCTCCTCCCCGTATAGATAAGGTTGATACAGCTTGCTGGGCTCTTGTTCCCCCGCATGTCCTCTTATCCAATCCCGAAAAAACGCCACCTCCGTATACACACTCGGGGGACAGGACGCTTCATCAAAATACATTTCGCAGAGGGTATCATTTCCCCCGAAGGACGTCACCCCACACAGTACCGGATGTCCATCCTCCTTTCTGCAAATGGCCGTGCCGCCGGAGTCTCCCCCTCCCGCCGTCCAACTGTACACCCCATCCATGATGCCGCCCACGCACAAAATGGATTTTTTGAAGTCCACAAAATCCGTGTAGTACTGCATTCAACGCTCATCCCGTCTCAAAATAACATTGGCTTTTTGCAAATGCTTGGACAATTGTAGCGTCTCCGTCGTACCCCAACCCGCAATTACAGCACTGCGAGCGTACAAAAATGGGTTAAAATTCGCCGGGGCTATTTCCAACGCTTTCACCTTATCCGAATATACAATGTCCTTCTCCAGTTCCAACAGCGCAACGTCGTTGTACGTCCGGCGCTCTCCCCTCGGCAAATGCAATTCATTCTTTGGATTCGTCCCCAGTTTGCTGTACTGCTCATGAGGAATGATCCTCTTCACTTTGTACAAGTACTCCTTTGCACTTTCGTCCAATCCCCCAATATTCGTCCCCACGAAAACGGTCATCGTTCCCACATCCTCCACTGCGCCAGTATCCCCGTCGACCACGCAGTGACTGGCGGTAATGATGAACCTCTTGTTATAAATCGTGCCCCCACAACCGGGAAGCCGCGGCTGATGGGGAAATTCTTTGGGTTCCGCCCCCAGCGTGGTCAGTAACACCCCCTCGGAAGAATTACGCTGGCAACAAACGCCCAACACCCCGGTTTGCCCATTGTTCTGGGTGCAGGGCTCCTGCATCACCTCTTCATACTCCAGTTTCCTCCCTTTAATATAGCGGTCGTACAAGGTGGCGTCGGTGCACATGGAGTCTGCTGCAGTGTCGCAGTCACTCACCCGACAATTTGTGGCGCCTCCCATCTTTTTCCTTTCTGGATGAAAGACATGAAATATAAAACTTTTGTTAAATGTTATCCCCATTGTTAAGCAGAAATGGATATATGATTACGAGTTACCATCTTAAGATCCCGCGGGGCAACACATGCGCGCGTATTGGTTCCCATACGCAATCTCTTTGTACACCTCGTTGTATCCTTCAGGACACGGCGTGTCATCCTTTGAAAAAGGAATTGGATTGCAGCTATCTGCAGAAACTGCGATATTTTGTAGAGCCCCCAGCACGGTTACCACCGCCTTATGTTTCATTCTACTGCTGCTATTTACTATATCTGTACAGTATGGAGATCTGGACGTTTCTCCTTGGAATGATCCAGTTGGCTGGGAAGGCGGCAGTATTCATATGAAGCCACAACACCCGGAAATTGAAGAATAGCTTCGTATTCACATAATTTGAGCTATCGTATTATTTTTGTGATTCGGGGGAATTCATGGAGGTACCTGTGCGGTTCCATAGCAAATATGGTATACAAATGCAAACAGGAAATGTTGGCAGACATATTTTCTGATAATCAAGTCGTAAATGTCTACAAATTGAGGCGCTCGACGTACAATATATTTTTTGTTGCATCATCGTAAGTACGGTGGTTACCACGAGATGTGTAGATAATTACAAACATCGTAGGTAAGAGGGTGATCCGTGCTTACGTTTTGGAGAGAATGGCCATCACTTTCCGTTTTGCTTGAGCTACCTTTAGATGGTTCTGCTTAGGTAGCGGTTTCGCAGGGTTAAAACCTGATTTTTAATATTACGTTTATATTGTGCACAGATAACTTACTATTCGCAGGTAGGGAGATACTAACCTAAAAGTTTGCTGTGTGTTTTAAATGTTGTGGCTCACAAATGCAAACCATTTCCATGATTATTCAATCTTGTATTCGTATTATTCCATATGGCTACCAGAAAACGTCAGCTTACAAATGACCTCATATTAGGAGCCAACAAAAATTTAAATTATGGTATGTGATTAGTAATTGTGTATTCGGTATTTAAAGTACTATTGATGTTTATATCTTGAACGACTGAACTCTGTAATGTTGAGAATAATTGATTATGTAATGGGCGAAGCCATTCAGCATCTCGCGATATATAGACTTATGATATTCTTTCACCTATGTTCTTCACAATTTATCAGCCGATGGTTAATATTTGTTTTGGTAATTGGTCTTACAAGCAAATTTCTATAGGCATGATCTTGATAACTGTGACGTAGCTATTATTTATTACTTGTTTGTAATTGTATAATATGAGAAACTCTGCATCAATGCGTACGCTAGATAAATGCGTTTATTCAACTATCTGTCTTAAATGCTACATTACCATTTATCTACATGTGCATATGTAACTTGTTATTTTTCTACAAGAGTAAGCATTGGCTCTTTTTAAAACTAATTTTGGATCGTGATTTGAAGCAAAAAACGTTTGAAGAAGACAACATGGACATATGTTCTTTAGTTAAAAGAATGAAAGTTCCAGCATACGTTTGCGTAGTTCGACCAGCCAGTGTACTTATAGTAATTAATTATATTTCTGTATTTTATTTATATTCATTTATATAGGATTTATTATGATGACATTTCAAGATGTTTTACTTAGGTCAGATAAGAAATTGAAACAGTTGAAAATTTACATACTAAGTGTGGTAGATATGAGTTATAGCAATTGTTAGTTGGATATAATTCAGCATTACCTGGAAAAATTAATTTACGATTAATTATTTGGGATAGTTGATTAAGATTTATCTATTTGTAAGTTGTTTACATATTGATCTTTGTGAAGCTAAATTAATTTTCTTTCCATTCCATCACTTTTGTAACTGCAAGTTATTTTTCAGTCTGTGACAGTAGCGGAAATGAAAAACCCCCTACTACAATGTCACAAAATGTATCGGATTAATCTAGACCCAGCCCCACCCCACTTGTCAACGCTTCTATTTTCACCGCCTCTTATATAATTTATAATATATCTTTGCTATTTCTACTATTTAATCATCTAATGCAAATGTTGTAGTAGTTTCATTTAGACAGTTCCCCGTACAATAAATTCAATAGTCGTCAGTTCACCAAATTGGCAAATAGCCACACGAGCAATTTTTCTGATAGGGAAATCACTTCGTGGGCAACCCGTCGCTTGGGTAAATGAACCATCCCGAGAATCGACCTCTCGGACACTTCACCGGTCACTATTACAAGGATATGAAATCGAGTAATGATGCATCATTTTCTTTCGATCGATATCTTGCATTCTATGTGAGTCATACGATTACCGTAGTACCTTTTAGAATGATATGTTATGCAAATACACAAAAATAGAGTATGGGACTTTAAAATGTTCCAGATCTTTCAAAATGGATGATACGGCTCACCATTTGCATTCCTATCTACCATGTTTCAAAATGATGTCATATAATGGAGGACAGTCTCCGTTTGTTTATAAATAGTCAATTAGCTTCTATAAAAAATCCCTAGCACTCGAGATTAAATCGAGTTGCTTTAATCTTTTAATTATTGTATTACAGGAACGCCGCTTCGATATTTTATTTTATTTACTATTTGTTGAAACATTTATTGCAATAATAGTGATGTTGGCATACATATATTACGATAAATAAGTACATCCAACACAACACGCTTTTATTAAATGTACAATTTTGACATGTACTACTGAAAACAATCAGATAATTTGCCTAATTACATCCTTTCCTCATCATATTATTTAGTTTGCCCTTTTGTATGTTGAACTCGTTATGTTTGCAGAGAAACCGGGTGCTAACTCCCACTGAGTCGTACTATTGAACATCTGCGCCATAATATCAGGCGTCGTTGCTGAAGCTACGTTAAGGTAGCTGGCCTGCATCTGCACGGCTCTATCATCTTGATAAATTTGCTCTTTTCTATATAATGTTTCATTACATGTTGTTTCGTGGGTTGGTTCAAGAATGCCCTGTTGCGTAGAAAGTGAAGCTGAAATGTTTTGTTAAAAACAACGTGAATTCCTATATGTTGTTCAATACTAGCATTTGACTGAGGTATATTTAGTATACGTACCTTTGAACTGGTATAATTTGCCCTTTGCCAGCATAAGCGCTGCTCTCTTCTCATCCAACGATACCTTTGCAGCGTCTAACAGTATTGATTCTTTTTTCAGCTTCATCTGAGCTGCCGTAATGTTGCGTTCTTCACGTTTAATTTTGTATTTGCGTCGTGTAATGGCCGACTCTAACTTTAATATACCTCTCATCTAAGTTAAATGAAATGTAATATTAATATTACCGCAACTGTGACACAAAAGCAACATCACCAGAACAGAATGCGTCTTACAATACGGTAACATCTTTTTTCTTTCGATAAGATTTCCATTGCTTTCCACTTATTGTCAAAAAGTAGTTCCTTTGTGTAGTAATTACTGGGTAAACGATCACGTAAAATGGGAAGCTTGCACTCGCAACTTCCAAACTATGATGAAACCAATAACATTACAATTTATATCAACATTATTACTCGCAACCTAAAATGATATTATTAACCCGTATTAGTAAAGGCCGTGTCCCTCTTCATAGGAAGAATACCTGTAATAAGAACGATGGAAACAATTTCAGCAGTGCAATTTAAAAAAATATTTTTCATTATTTGCATTCGCATGTTGGGATTAATTTATAATATATGTGGTGGAACAGTTGCCTGCATAAATGCAAGTGACCTTAACGATCAACGGTTTTAAACGCTTTCTCTCATGAACGTAGCTTCGTAAGGTATGACCCTATAAAAGCGCTTCTGCTGTTAGCTCATTTAAATCCCAAATTAGCATAGCGTTTCCATCGAGTTGAATTTTGACAAATGATAATAGAATAAAAAAATATTCCATTCCAAAAATCTGTTGTATCAAGACAAATTGGAGTACTGATAAGAGTTGAACAGTTAGTAGCGCTCATTGCTGAAGACTAATATGGTGGCCAAAGCGGCACAATAGAATATCAACACGACTGCTCAAACAATGGTACATTTACCAGGGACGGCAAGAAGCATCGTATAGCTATTTGTGGAAATTATATAATTAACTAAACGATCACCTCGTGCAGCACTTGTTTGTCTACAGATCCACATTATAATATTTAAAATGATGTTACCTCCTCTTTTCCGCTGTTGTTTTCCGCTTTGTTTGAATCGATTGTTGTAAAGGTCAAGCTCTTCGCTTTTGTATGCGGCGTCACACTCCTTCAGTTAGTGATTTTCTCAGCACCACTTCCACTATAAATGTCTCTCTGAAATTACAAATAACCTTACTTCAATTTATAGTTCAATTGCAACACCATTAAAGCGGAAAAATATTGCTATTAGAATTAACTATGCCCAACTGAATTGTGCCTATTTATGCTGTTTCGTCACACAAACTTATATGGTCGGGGGCTGACGAGCTCCAAACGGAATAAATTACGGCAACGGGAAATACCGTGAGCTTCAGCGTTTCTCGCAGTTGTTGGTGGTTGCTTCACGAAGCAAAAGCTAAGGATTTGTTCAGAAATGACAGTAATAAATATTTACTACTGAAATGACTGAACAACACCGTAGCCTTGCACTGATCACCAACAACAGCGGAGCAGCAACATAATTTGCTCCGCTTTTCAATTTCTCTCTCTCCTCTCACTTACTTAGGAGAAGTAGCATAGAATGTCGTTTCATGCAAACGATGTGTTTCTGGAAGGACGAGAGGTTCCAGTCTGAAATGAGTTACGATTCTATTTCCGGCGGCGGTTATACTTTATCCCCAACGATGATGGGGAAGTGGAAGTAGATCTACACCACCTTTATCCTGTCATTTCCGCTATGTTGCTGCATGTGGATAGATATATTACCAGCCACCGTGCTGCTCATCAGAAGTCGGTCATGCACGTTTTTTAATAATTGGTTAAATAAAATTTGAACATAGAAGCATAGCGACAACAGCAAGGCATGTAGTATATGTTTGTTACTTACAAGGTATCCCAAAGAGACCTGCTAAAGATTCCATCGCAAGAGAATTATGAGGGCTATTGAATTTGCCATTTCAGTTTGTTGGTCGTCCTTGTGCGCTTTTACTCCGAAAAATAAGTTTCGGAAACTTACTATCTATAAATCTTTCAATTATAGTATTATAGGAACGTTGCTGGGAAAATTTAGCTGGTGGTGAATATGTAGCCATTATTAATTCAGGATTAAAACGGTATCTTTTTTTATTTCTTATTATTTTATTTTATTCACCATAATTTGTTGGATAATGATGTTGAAACATTTATTGCAGAATACTAATATTGATATATACATACATGTATACATCATGTTAAATACAACAACACTACGTTTTTATTAAATGTACAATTTTGACATGTACCACTGAAAACAATCCGATAATTTGCTAATTACATCCTTTCCTCATCATATTATTTAGTTTGCCCATTTGTATGTTGAACTCGTTATGCTGGCAGAGAAACCGGGTGCTAACTCCCCCTGAGTCGTACTATTGAACATCTGCGCCATAATATCAGGCATCGGTACTGAAGCAACGTTAAGATAGTTGGACTGCATCTGCACTGCTCTATCATTTTGATGAATTTCCTCATTTCTATATAGTGTTTCATTACATGTTGTGCCGTAGGTTGGTTCAAGAATGCCCTGTTGCGTAGAAAGTGAAGCTAAAATATTTTGTTAAAAACAACGTGAATTCCTCTACATTGTGCAGTACTAGAATTTGGCTCAGATATATGTATTATACATGCCTTCTAACTCTTGTAATCTGCCCTTTGCTAGCGTAAGCGTTGCTCTCTTCTTTTCCAATGATACCTCTGCAAAGTCTAACAGTTTTGCTTCTTTTTTTGCCTTCGTCTGAGCTGCCGCAATGTTGCGTTCTTCCCGTTTGATGTTGTACTTGTGGCGTGTAATGGCAGACTCCAACTTTTCTATATCTTTCATCTAATTTATAAGAATTGTAGTATTGATTAGTAAAACTTCAACGGTGAAACAAAAATATTGATACGATATCATAGTAAAGCTTACGATACGACAGCATTCCTTTTTCCATAAATTTTCCATTGTTCTCTCCGTATTTTTGGGAAATGGTTCCATTGTGTAGTAATGACCGAGTAAATGATCAAGTGTAATGTGATGCTTGCACTCTCCACTTAAAAAATAATGAAAGCAATATACCAACATTGCTATTCGGGACGGAAACTTGTTTTTAAAAGTCGTATTATAACCGCCAGTATGTATGCCAATTGATAACAAAAATTCCGATATTGTCAACGATGGAAACAAGTGTATCTCTGCGGTAAATATATGTTTATCTTTACAATTTTGATGTCTCGTGTAGGCTAATTTCGACTACACTTTTCATTTTCTACCTTCATTATCATGCTTATGCCTTGCCGCATCATACATGTCTTTAATCTCAGTGGCAAAAGTTTTGAAGCGGTAGTATCGTAGCTACTTCTGCTACCGGCGGTACCAAATTATGCCTTCCTTTGCTACCGTTACCGCTAATGTAAATAGTTAAGGCTTACTGTTATCACTGCCGCTACGGCAAACGCAGACTTTTTAACCACCGCTGCCGTAGATTTTTTCAAAGTCTAACGCATTGCTTTTTAAAGTAAAAGACAATTATATTCCGTTAAAATTTAACTAGTTAAATAAATAGTAATGTCCACTGTTAAATAACACGACTGCGTAAACAATAGTCAATTTGCCAACGGACTGCTCGGAACATTATTGGGTTATTTGTGGGGTTTATAAAACTATCTTTGCTATCACCCCGAGCAGCCCTTGCTTGTCTACATTTACCTATTTTTATTTTCAAAATATTGTTACCTCTTTTCAAGTGTATTTTAGCCTCATTTGAATCGATGAGTGTAACCGATAGGCTCTCAACTTTTGCGCCACAATCCAAATTAGCCTAACACCCCTTCAGTTAGTGATCCTCCAATGTTTCGGCCCTCTCAGTACTGCTTCTACTATAAGTATTCCTCTGAAATTACAGATAACCGTACTTCAATTTACAGTTCAAGAAAAACACTGTACAACTGGAAACAATATTGCCATCAAAATTAACTATGCTAAAAAAATTACGTCTATTTACGCCGTGATTTGCCACACAAAGTTATTTGGTCTTACAAGCTCCCAACGGCGGATGTTACAGCAACAGGTAATACCGTTTGCTTCAACGTATTTCTGGAAGTTGTTGACGGTAGCTTTCCAAAACAAAAGATATGATTGTGTCCCGACACAACAGTAATAAATATTCACTACTACTGCGACTGGACAACACCGTAGCCTTGCACTGATCACCAACAACAGCGGACCAGTAACATAATCGGCTCCGCTTTTAATTTCTTTCTCACTTCAATTACCCGGGAGAAATAACATACAATTTCGTTTCATGCAAACGTGTGTTTCTGGAAAGAGGAGAAGTTCCAGTCTGAAATGAGTTACACATCTATTTCCGGCGGCGGTACTACGTTATCCCCAACGATGATGGCAAAGTGAAAGGGGATCTACATCGACTTCATGATGCTGTCTGGGGATTGATGCTTGCACAACCACCATGTTGTTCATCATAAGCTGATAATACACGAGTGGTTACGTAATTGGTTAATTAAAATTTCAACGTTGAAGTGTAAAGACCACAGCAATGCCGGCGGTACGAGTTTGTTGCTACAAGGTATCCCAGTAAGACCTGCTCGTCCAAGAGAATTAGGATGACTATTAAATTTACCATTTCCGTCTGTAGTGCAGTCCGGTCGTCCGTAGACGCTTTTACATAAAAAAATTAACAGTTTTAGAATCTTACCGCTTCGCTGACTCTGTTCCAATTCTTACACACTGCTACTTGTGAATCGATGCTGTTGCTTTGATCCAACATCCTCAAGACTCAAACTCAAAACAGACTCAACAAATTTCGAATACTTACACCAAAGAGCACAATTTTATTTAAAGTTACATCATAGGGAGTAACATTATTTGTAGTACTGGTCAGAAATTATTTTTGGTCCTACTCAGAAACGTTTTATATCACAAACGTGAATGCCTTCACTCAAATTGTCTTATTCAGTACTGCAAACGTATTTGGCATTCGCAACATACATAAAAATAGTTTTGTTTTTAAACTCCAACTAGTACTTCAATGCGGTAAAATTTAGACTGTGGTAGTGTTCAATAAATATTCGATGCTTTAGCTTCAATCGCATTACCCCTGGGTTCCCCAGTGTAACTTCTATTGCGTCCGTCATCATATACACATCAGCGCTCCTTTCGCATTGCGTTAGAATTATCCAGTTATAAGTTTTGGATGCCTTCCCGAGCAAACACTTTTCTTTCTCAATTTCTACATTTAAGTATGACGGAAGTAAGCTTTCAGATTGGAGTGTCACGAAAATACAACACGTTTTATATTTTGCTTGAATGTACATTACTTGCAAATCCAATGTGCCTATCAAACCATTTTTAAAAATTTCTGATATGACATGATATTTCTGGTACGAAATTCCAAAACCTAGGATCACTTCAATATCATGCCTAAATGCAGTACGCCGTACAAGCGTATTTGAAAATTTTTGGATGTGGAATGGCAACTAACGTGCTGCGTGGGCTAAATTAGCTACCTGTGTTAACAGAACTCCGTCAATTAATAGAATTATTATACTCTTGCTTTCCCTTTCAGCAAATGCCGCTTTCTATTCCTACAAGAATGTGCTGGATGCCCGTGCTACGGAAGATGTCTCCATTCTTTTTTACTTGCTTAGCGTAAACCTAACAGAGCATCAGTGGGAGAACCATTGGTTTATATACAAGGAGCGGGAGCAGCAGCAATTTTCACTCGCATGTAAGTAATGTAATATCTTGTCCAATTTTGTTCACAAACCTACCAGCGTGTAATTAGAAAACTGGTAATGTTAATCAAGTTTTTCTTTCGGAGCCGTGTGAGCTAAAGTGGCAAAATGGCAATTTCCTTTTCATCTTCTCATTTAGCCATACAGTTACCAGTCAAACAAATTGAGTCATTTCCAAAAGCCCAGTACTGCAGAAGAATTAGGTTTGAAGCATCCAGAGCAAGCGGTTCCGACCAACACCTCCGGCCAATGGAACGCTATGGTGCAGGAGCCCCACTTAATTACATTGCTGAAACGAAAACGTACCACGTTCCCATTAGGAAAATTACCCAAATGTTTTGGCTTTGCCTCTCACTCTCCAATGAGTATTTTGGGAAGATCGGCTCTCTCTGGTTCTGGTTGCGTATGGCGAGTGGCTCTGTGATGGTGATGTAGACCTTTGAGATATTACATTTCCTTCTCTCGAGCCGTTACTATCCACAAACAAAAGTAGAGCCCAGATTGTATTCTAATTGGTGTTAGATGTCTTCTCCAGGCAAATGTTTTCTTAACAGATAGAGCTTTCCCTGGCCCAATGACATTATTAGATACCCGCAAAGCTGGAGATTTTATAATTACAACTTTCATTAGCCACCTCAACCCAGTAGGTTTCTGTGTGAAAAGAGCTACAACTAGTTGCAAATTCACAAATAATAAGCAGGAACTTGTAATCACTTTCACTCATCTGCCATAACAAGGTCGGGATTTATCCACACAGTTACTTTCATAGATGTTGTAATGCATTCAATTGTTGCACTTTAATTTTTCTACAATTGTACAGCTTCAATTCTATAGTTGGGCAAATCAGCAACATCAGTAATACAACGAACAGTCTATGCAACCTCTACTTTCTGTCGTTATTCGTTTGGTTTCAAATCTGGTTTGAGATACGATTAGCAAAACTGTGATGGTTTTCCAAATAATGTAAATCGTACAGAGAGGATTTGGAAATGTGATTTGAAAGAGTAGCAAATGTGGAGCTAAATATGTTACCACAGACAGGGTTGTGGAAAATTGCTCCGAGTGAGTTCGTTATTGCTGTTTCAGTTTCCAGTATAAAAGAAAGGCAACATGCCTAGGTATAAAACTTACATTAGCAGTGTCGTTCTATTACTCTGCTCGGTTTCAGTAGGTGTGTTTTTGGTATACGAAAGGAGAAAGTAAACAGATTTTAGCACAGCTTGTAAGAAATAAAGCTACAGCAAGTGATGGATGCCTTGAGCGTTTTCATATGTTCCTACTATCTTGCTCAACCTTAGCAACAGTTATAGAAACTTTATAGCAAAGCTTTATGTACTTCTGGTTGTACATTCACGATTTTTGTACTCCGAATAGTCCTATAATATTATTTAAGGTTTAAGGTAAAGTTTAAGGGAAATGGACTTGGGACATCCGAATATGGAAATGTGTTGACTCACTCACTCACTGATGAGTAATTATGCATGAACTCAAGAACATGAGTCAACCTTATGAATGATCAATCATACAATCTGCATAGTGTGCATATATCTTTTAAGGGATGAATTGAAAGTCCCAGCATTTGCATCCACGGCTGGAATAAAAAGGAAATGATTTAATCTGTTTCACTTATAATGTTGGCCGTACCTTGTATACCCCACTGAACTGGTTACTTGTTGAAGTTGAGATGCATAAAACACTGGAGAAGCCTTCATTCCCACGCACACTTGTCTACTGTGGGACAATTCTTGCAAGAAGAACGTCAGGGATATGGCATGTAGCTCAGCAACCGATTTCGCACTACTTTCTCTTTAGCAAATTTAACTCAGCGAAGTGCTGCTCATTCTACCGTACAACCTCTGCTGAAGCAGCAGCACCTTTTACTCGCCTCTCAACGGAGCAAGCACTTGGTGTTGGTTAGTGGACGGAAATACTTTCCATGAGTTAATAAACAAGGGAATCCATTGCGTAGTTACTTTTGCGTTTAATGATGCATCCTATCAGTTGGGCTCTAATATTTCTACAGTTTCAACCTTTCGGCTGGGCTTTTCAACAACTTCCATTTGCAGACCAGGTTATAATAAGCAGACATTTTAAAGAATCTTCTCACACCATTACAACGTGTTAATATTTTGTTCAATTAGATCTCCTCACCGGATATGAACTTTTCAGAGAAATTGGTCTATCCGAATAATACGAGCGGGGGAGACAACCAAATTATGAAGATTCCACAGCAATCACAATGGAGTAAAATGCTGTCCACACCGCTGGCAAAAAAACAAGATGTTGCGGTCAATGTGTGGAGTAGAAATCGAATGTCCGTCTCAACAGAGAAGATTTATCAAAAGTATGTGTGTTATAGATTGACTACGATGATCCTCTTATTTTTCTTGTGGATGGTATTTATATTTCCCTTCGGGTCTTTTCCCAGTTTGTATAACATCGTATGTGTTTATTGTAAAAAATTGAATGGAGTTATGTCGTAAAAATGAAGTATCAGGCAATGAAAAGACGTCTCCCAAGAAAACCCAACAAGTTCAAGGCTGCAGCAGCTAGCAACACTTGTATTTAAAAATTTAAAAATGCAAATTGCAATATTACTGTAGTACAACGAGGTAGTGCCGACTACAAATTACAGATTTTTTCTCCCATAAGGTAACAGATATAAACTAATATTCTTTTTTGAGTTTGATGAAATATTAAGTTGAAATAAATGAGAATTGTTTTACAAAAGTTGATTGATTTATTGATATTCATTGAAATGAGCACTGTTACAATACCTACAATAGCACATATTCATACCAGGGTTGCACAATCTTCCAAAGCAACTAACATTTACTGGGATTCTGAAAAAAAAATTTCAAATTGGAAATTTTGAAGCATTTTTTCGAACATTTTGCATTTTTTGCATTGTGTGTTTTTGGTATATGGAGAGGTGAAAGTACACAGATTTCAACACAGCTTGTAAGAGATAAAGCTACAGCGAAGGAAGGATGGGTTGCGCTTTTTCATGTCTCAGCTATTTTGCTTAACTTTATCAACGATTATAGAAAATGCCTGGCAAAAGTTTACATGCAAGTTACTTGCTATAAGCATAGGACTGTGAAGACACGATACTACAGGTTTTCAAGGAACAAATTCATTGTGCTTCTGGTAGCACATTCACGACTTTTTGTATACCAAATAGCAATTGGTTTAACGAAAAGGGACTTGTAAAATCAAAATTGGTAATGTAATGAGTAATTATGCTTGAACTCAAGAAAATGGCCCAACCTTAGGTATGTTAACTATATTATAAACTTTTATTAAATGAAAGATAACACGGGATTGTTTGGTGGAAAAATTGAAAGGAAATTTTTTATTGTCAAGCTTTCGAATAGAATCTCTAATCTTCATCAGGACAAAATTTAAGACAAAAACACTGATCTGTTGAATGCATATTTATATGCATATATCAGGTAAGGGATGAATTGGAAGTGCCAGTATTTGCATCTACAGCTGGAATAAAAAGCAAATAATCTAATCTCTTTCAGTTATAAAGTTGGCCGTCCCTTGTATACGCCACTGAACTGGCCACTTGTTGTATACACATGAATTATGATTTTGTAGTCTAAATGATTTTAAATTCCAAGGCGAAGTTGAGATGAATAATATTATGGAGAAGCGTCTAATACAATTTCTTACACATACTCCCACTCATACGTGCTTACTTCAGCGCACTTCTTGTTAGAAGAATGTCAGGGATGTCAGAACGACAACAGCTTTCTCCTTGCATTCTTTTTACATAGCAGACTTAACTCTGCGAAGTGCTGCTCATTCTACTATACACCGCCCGCTGAAGCAGCAGCACTTTTTACTCGCTTCTCAACCTAGGCACAAATATTTCTTCTTCTGTGGACGGAGATACTTTCACTGAATTATAAATAAGTGATTCCATTGCGTAGTTACTTTTGTGTTTAATGATGCATGTCATCACTTGTGCTCTAATATTTTTAGAGTTTCAACTTTTTGGTTGGGCTGTGCCGCAACATCCAACTGAATATCAGGTTACAGGAAGTAGATATTAAACAAAGTTGCAGACGCCATTACAACGTATAAATAATTTTTTCGTTTAGGTCCCTACACTGGATGAGCAAACTTCAGAGGAATTGATCGATCTAGAGAAAACGAGCGGGGAAGACAACCAAATTATGGAGGTTCCACAGCAATCAGAATGGAGTGAAAGACTGCCAACGCTGCTGGCAAAAGAAGATGTCAATGTGTGCGACAGAAACGGAAGATCCATCTCTGCGGAGATTTATCCAAAGCATTTGTGTTATAGGTTGACTATAATAATCTATAAATTCTTGTTGTGGATGGCATTTGCATTACCATTTGGATTTCTCCCAGTTTGTGTGATATCATATGTGTTGGTTGTAAAGACGTGACTGGAATTACCTCCTACAATGGTCAAGAAATGAAAAGACTTTGTTCTGCCCACGAAACCCCAACAAGTTGGAGGAGGAAACCTGTAGCACAAAGTATATTTAAAAATTGAAAAATGCAACTTGCAATATTGTAGTACAACAAGGTAGAACCGAATGGGAATCACAGAATTTGTTCTCTCATCAGGTAACAGACATAGACTTTTATTCTTTTTGAGATTGGCGAAATTATAAATTCCAAAAAGTAAAAGTTAAATTGAGACAGCCCATTGTTTTATTTACATGCATGGAAAAGAACACGATTGCAATACCTAAAATACCAGATGTAAAGACAGCGGGAGAAACAGCCCTCATTGATGTCTGTGAAGTTAAAACCGGTTTTCAAAAGGTTTTCAAAAGGTTCTTGGGAAACCCGCAGCAAACTATTGGAACTCCACAGCATCAAATGTTCCAGCTATAGGTGCCACACCAAATGTTGATGTAAACCGACATTATATTTTTTAAAACAGTCGCTAAATAAAGCAAAATGACATTTTAAGTAAGAAAAATCTCACTTTCATTATTTCAGCAACAATGTTGTTTAGATCGTGCAAAAATTAACCTGGCCGTTTTTCGCTTTCCTTTGAAGTGGAGTTGACCAAAATTGTGAAACAGATGTTTATAACGTAAATTATGATGATAAAGTAAGTTTTACCCCTAAGCCCCCTGACTACATCCGCATCTAATAAAAATTGCAATTTTCATTACATGCCTGTTGAACTTGCAATGAAAAAGGCTTTGACCACAAGGAATATGATTATGATTGGAGGTTTGCTACAGGTTATTGTGTCCAACCTTCGGGGGAATATGACACATTTAAGCATGATTGTCAACAACTTGGAACAAAAGGGACTTCTGCTGGGAATAAAAATAGGCACTTAGTTTTATGACATCCACTGCGGAGCACACTCTAAAATCAAAATTAAACAATTAAGCTATTTACATTGCCGTGGAGCATAGTGTACCACAAGACGAACGTGGAACTCCCATCTTTTAGATTTCACCCTGACCTTACTGAATTTGGCATATAAAAGTCTTCGTTGATCACAATACCAAATTAGAGAAATAATAGTAGTAGGCATAAGTAATATAGTTATAAAAATGCGTTAACATTTGTATCCGTCTAAAATCTGGGTTATAAAAGTCCCGAAAATTTAACCCTGACCTGACCAAATTTGGTACTACTGTTTCTCGTAACATAATTCGTCAAAGCACCTAAATAGAAACAAATTGACCCATTGAAGGTGGGCGAATTTATATCGCTATGGAAATTTGTTTTCCCTTATGTCACCTTGAATTCATCAAGCCATAACTGACTCAAGTTGTGACACTGACCTTACCAAATTTGGCACAGCTCGTTCTCATACCATTGATAGTCTAGGCACAAAATTTCATAGTCATTGGCCGTGCGCTTGGTGACATAGCTATGAGAATTTGTTTCATTTTATGTCACCCTGAAATCTGCAAGCCATAACTCACCGAGCCTTAGGCCTGACCTTACCAAATTTGGAACAGCTATTGTTTATACCATTGTTCGTGTATATGCAAAATTTGATAAACATTCACCGTGGGCTTGGTGACACCGCTATGGAAATTTGTTTTCCCTTATGTCACCATGAATTCAACAAGCCATAACTGACTCAAGTTGTGACCCTGACCATACCAAATTTGGCAGAGCTCGTCTTCATACCATTGTTAGTCTAGGCACAAAATTTGATAGACATTGACCGTGGGCTTGGTGACATAGCTATGAGAATTTATTTCCCTCTATGTCACCCTGAAATCTGCAAGCCATAACTCACCGAGCCTTAGGCCTGACCTAACCAAATTTGAATCAGCCATTGTTCATACCATTGTTGGTGTATATGCAAAATTTGATAAACAATCACCGTGGGCTTGATGACACCGCTATGGAAATTTGTTTTGTCACCTTGAATTCAGCGAGCCATAAATCACCGAACCTTCGCCCTGACCTTACCAAAATTGGCACAGCTATTACTCATTCAATTGTTACTCTACGCGCAAAATTTAATAAACATTGACGGTGGGCTTGACGACATTGCTATTGAAATGTGTTTATTAATTCGTCACCACGAATTAAGCCAGCCATAACTAATCCAGAGTTGACATTGACTATACCAAATTTGACAAAGCTATTTCCCGTAACATCGTTCTTTCTAACTTTGAACTCGAGGAAAATGGTTGGATAAAGTAAACCACATAAAATATGGTTGTAGTTATATACGTCTAAAATCTTGTTTTACTTTACCTCCTTGAGGTTTCAACTTGACCGTACCGGAATTGGCACGTTTACATCCACCAATCTTTGTCGGTAAACTAAATTTGAAGAAAGTTAAATGTTAGCATGGTGGTTTTGGTATTTATGTGTGTTAACGAGTATATCCTTAAAGTCAGCAAGCTGTTACTTTCTAAGATTTCACCCTGGCTATATAAAATGTGGCACAAGTATTTCCCACAACATTATTCATTTTTAGGAAATTAACTGTGGGCTTTGACTTGCCATATTAAAATGTATTTGCCTTTAGTATCACTATATAGTAAACTTTCTTGCAAATGCATATTAATATACGTGCACCGATAAAAGACATAAAATAAAATGCCCTATTTTTTAATGCCGAAAGATAGAATGCCCTATGATAAAATTCCCTATTCAAACGTTGAGAATGCTCTATTTTTTAATGCCCTATTCAAACGTAAAAATGCTTTTTAATGCCCAATGATGGAATGCCCTATGAACCAACTCTGTCCTTGTCGTCGTATAAATACAAAATGCAACACATGAAATTCATCTTCGTCGTCTCTTAACTTATC